>CAMPDV010006827.1:0-20998 GCA_946699065.1 Loxodes magnus
TACTAAGATATTTATATGACTTAGGAGCAAGGGAAGGAGACTTTGAAATATTAGCCTTTGGCTGGTTAAATTAGCATTTTTTAGAAAAAAGAGAAGAATCTATAAAATCTAAACTGTCTTAAAAGGAGCAATTTAATTTGATTTTATTGGGGAAATAGGTGAGTTTGGATAGTCTATAAAAGATTAAATACAAGAATATTTTAAAACTTCTACAGTATCTAACAACATCTTTAATGAATTCGATAGTGTTTTACTAGGAGCACATGCTTTAAAAAATTTGATCGAATTAGGGGAAAATTACACTAATCAAGACAATATCATAAAAGAAATAAGAAGAGTTAAATTTATAGGAGCTACTGGAAAATAAGTATTAAAGATTCCACTAACGATAGAGAATTTTTGCCTTGAGCTATTTTTAATTATAGAAAAGATGAATAAGGAACCTGATGCCTTTAATAAATTAGATCTTACTGTATTTTTTGTGATGTGATTTTTGATTATAAAACTCCTTTTATGTGAGGAGATGGAAACATTGGAATTTTCGAAGACAGATGATATTAACCTTGCCCATTTAAAGAAAGAGATAAATAAAAATTTAAGAAAGGATTTATCGTAAAAATTGTAGTGTTACTTGCTTTATTATTTTTGTTTACTATTCTTTCCTTATGAGAAATTAACACTCTCATAATATTAAGCCTACAACTAACTCTCCTTCATAAAAGTTATATAGTTCTTTAAAAGGATTATATCTATACTCTCTATCTAGCATGCAATTCCTATTCTAAACCAAACTAACTCCCTTTCATCATCTTTTAAAAAACTTAAGCTTCCATATTCTAAGGTATAAGAATAGCTTAATATTAAGAATATTTTTATTCTTCATTTATTTGATTTTCTTAAAGCTATACTTCCAATCTCTCTAATTAATTCTTCTTTATCTCACATTACTATATAGTGGTCTATTACATTTATCCGATACTCTCTACTTACTTACTCATCTCAAAAATATTATTTTAACTTATTTCCTACCTACTCTATTCGCCTTTCTCCTATACTCTTATCACCAACTCCTCACATGCTTACTCTAAACTTCTCTTGATATTATCATAGATCTATACTATATATTTTATATTTATCATATAATCTTAAGCCAACTACATTTATCATTAGCCTAAGACAGAAGAATATTGATTCAACCTCTCTTTCATAGCACTCAAAGTCATTTACATTCGAACTTACATAATAGGAACGATTTCCTCTTATCTACCACATTGATGCTTCTTATGAGAATTCCATTGGCATTTTTCACATATTAATATACTGTCACTCAGACAATAAAAAGCTAGAATCTCATTATGCTCTTAACATATATTCAGTAAGTTTTATTTTGACTCCTCTTAAAGATGTGAAACCTCCATTTCTAATTTTTCAATTGGTCTATAAGTGATGATGTTGTGCTTTTTACAATTAAACATCTATTAGATTTTGTAGAAGCTTTTCAAACATCTCTCACAAAGAATACATCCACAATCCAACTTTCTAGGCTTTCTAAACTCTTAGTTGAAGTCTTTTTCGCAAGCTTCGCATTTAGATGGTAGCATTTTATTTTTGAATAGACTAAAAAGAAAGTAATTTTTGGTTTTAAGAGATTTAGATATGAAACTAAATAATAATCCTTTTAATTACTTATAACTTAATAAATAGAAGAATAATTACTATTAAAATTAAAATATAAAATGGAAGAATTTTCCCTCTAAAATTTTAGATAATTTATAAATAATAAATATTAAGCCACAACTAAATATTTAATATAATCTTACAAACATGTAACATACTAATATATTAGTCAATTTTACATCACTACATTACTATATTTTATTTCAATAACTCACTATCATTTATGCTAAATCAACCTAATAACCAAATATATTATCTAAAACATATACAAATATTTCAGCCAATTACTATTTAAATCCTATTTTTAATACCCTATACATCTCAACCTAATATACAAAATCTACAATATTATATAACCACCAACTCATCAAAAACTACTTCCTACATATTTACAGTCATCTCTGAAAACGCAAATTAAACAAATTAATTATGCAAATAAACCTACAACTTTATATCACCAAACTAGTAAACATAAAAATAAATTAGAATAGTTGCAAAATACCTAAATTACCTAGTACATAACTAAATTAATACGCTTGACACAATATCAAAGAAAGATATCATCATTACAGAATCTTAAATTAACCTATAATTACATCCAAAACTTCTCGTTTATCACCTAAAAGTAACTGAGAAAGCTGATAGTTAATCATAACTAAGTTTAGCAAGTTTCCTGAAATGCTGATCTCTTGAAGTTGCTAGAAATTGATATTTCCTGAAATTAGTATAAACCTTGACTTTCCTTTAAAAAATAGACTTGCAATAGAACCTCTTTAATCGTAAATATTACCCATACTTAGAGTAGATACTAAAGCTCTAAGAATAGGTTAAGAGTTACTGATATTAGAAAAGTATGAGTAACAGAATAAAAAGCAAAAATATAAAGCAGCTAGCTAAAGGAATAAGGAAGAGAGATTATTATAAAATAGCATGGAAAAATAGAAACCTTAGATTGTTTTTATGTTGATGAAAAATACCAAAATTACAGTTAAGCTAGCAGGTTGGATAGATTGCTGGTCTTCTAGGTGGGGAAAGTGAAATAACAAGTTTTTAAGAAAGCTCGTATGAAGAAATTAAAATACCTTTAAAAATAATTATAGGTATTTTAAAAAAATGCTATTACCTCTAAAAGTAGAATATCAAGGTAAATTCTGGAGAAGTGCAAAATTCTTATTAATTTCCTACATATTAGTTAAGATACATTTCATCCATGAAAATCTGCATCTCACCTTATATTTATTAAGAATAAAAAAAAGTATTATAATTTTATAGCTACATGTATGAAAAAGCTTTATCATTATCATAGCTGAGAAACAGAAATAAACAAACTTAAGAATAGCACGAATAACAGCTCTAAAGTAAGAAGAAGAGCTCAATGGAAAAAAGGTAATTATTCGAAATTTCTGAAAATACTTCAAAGAATTAAAATTATTCAGATTAGTCTAAATCTTAATTTCAGGGAATAATTTAAAGTACTAGTAATCAATAAACTAGAAGCAACTTTATTAATCAAGGAATCTAAACTTAAGAATTTTTAATGATTATTTAAGATAAAAAATAGTCATCAAGAAGTAGAATTCTAAACAGATGTTTAATAGAAGATATTTAAAAAAATTAAAAAAGATCTGCTGCCTTTTTTATCTTCAGGCGGATATTTAAATCAAGGTAAGATACATTTCTGGCAAACTTTCGGAGCAGAGAAATTTAAATGTACTAAACAGCTTTTTCAATCATGAAAACTAAATTAAGATACAGTAAATGAGTAAAAATAACTGAAAGTTAGTAAGGCAAAACAGCTAAAAATAAGGGAAATAAACGTTGCTATCCTTGGAGAAATAACTAACTGAAGTCTTTAAAGTTTGTCTGAAATTAACGAGTCATTAAAGGAATTAATTTTATAAAGGTAATATGGAGAGGTGACCAAAATGCTGTAAGTAAGTAGAAGCATCTTGAGGATAAATTTTTATTTCCCTTCAATTTTCCCCGATTTCTATCTTCAGATCTGCTCAAAGACACTAGATAAAGTAAAATGATAAATTTAGTAAAATGCAAGAATGATCAAGATATGAGCGACAGGTGGAGCAGTAATCTAAGTAAAAGCGAAAAATAGTAAAATTAAATTAGTCTAAATGATAAAAAAAGCCAGGTTACTCAAAAAATTTCTAATTAAAAAAACTTAAAAATCCAATCTAAATTAGAAAGCTATTTAAGCTCTAATTTGCAATGATAATAAGTAAGCAGAAAAGCCTCAAGTTTTAAAAAACCTACTATAATACTAGAATAAAAAGGAATCAAGCGACGCCAAATGATTATAAGAATTTAGAGAATAAATCCGTTCCTCCTACTAACTTGAGCTAAGCATCTTAGAAATCAGGGCTAGATAGAAAGAAGAAAAGTGTCTTAGATTAAAAAAATGATAAAAAAAAAGAGGTTAATAGTAGAACTTGGCTCAATAATATAAAATCAAACAAGAAAAGCCTAAATACAAAGTTCCTATTTTACCTATATCAGATAAAAATCTAAAAAACTAAAGCTATAAAAGATCAACAAATCACTTTAAAAGAAACTTCAGTATCTAGAAAAATATCTAAAGCATATTGACTAAACGACGAAAGTAAGTACTTATACAGAAAGTACTAGAAAAGATTAAATTATTGAAGAAAAAATTAAAAAGCAGTTTTTTAAATAAAGGAAATTGAGATAATCTGCCAAAAAAAAAGAAATAAAAGGGAAAAGAGTTGTCAAGGTCGAAGAGTAACATGTAAAAGAGTTTATATTAATCTGATTATTAACTCTAAAATTAGTATGTAAAGATATTTTAGAACTTTTTAAGATAGAAACAAAGTGACGATTACCATAATCATTTTTGAAAGTCCGAAAAAAAGAGATTAAATTAGTTCACTCAGCAAAAAAAGAACCAAAGAAGATTTTAAACTCAGAGATGCTTTTGAATAAAAGTGTTAACAGTTAGAATGAAAGGTGAAGTGGATTCAATAAGCACGATAATCTAATAGAACTACTCATCAAATTTATAGAATATAATAAAACCTAATTCATGGACCAAAACGTGCTTAGACTAGAAAGATAATTTTCTCATTCTTAAAAGCTTAGGAATGAGTTAACCTAAATCTGAATAACCATTTTCTTGACATCAATAAATCAGACATATTTCACTTCAATTACTTCTTCAATCGGACTATTAACTCCTGTCGTAAATCTCACTTTTTTATATGCAAAGCAAAATTATTCCTCTTTTATATTGGGTAAAGAAATAATAAAATCGTTGATCTCTTTAGCATCAATTCTGTTAGGACCGAATTTTAAGTAATAGTAAGAAAAAAATTTATTTTTTAGCCTGAGATAAAAAAGTTTTGGATGAAACTCTAAATGTTAAGTATTTAACTATGAAATTAAGCTTAGCAGGATTATAAAAACTTACGCTTATAAACTATATAGACTGATTAATAAAAACGCCAGCTTAATTTGCTTCTGTTTAGTGAAAATCCCTGTACATTTGAACAAATAATAAACTGCTGATAAAATTAAAAGCTGCTATAAGCCTTTTATTCTATGATAATTATAAGCAAATAATAGAAGCAAGATATAACTTGATTGCAATAGGCATAGCTAACTCTTCTTAGTATATCGAATTAGAAAATTCTTCAATTTAAGAGCTTTAACCAAATAATCACACCTAGAAATATGAGAAAATGGCCCAATATGTTGAGTATTTTGTTAAGGTTTAGCATCATTTAATCTTCCATGAGAAGAATTTAATCCCGTTCTTCTGAATCTACTTACTTTGATAGTATATAGAATAAACTCAGTTTCGTTCTTTTATATCTTTAAAGCTTGGCAAACTCTAAATAAAACAGACATTCTTCTTATTTGTAGGTTCAATAGTTCTTTCTAAAATCTTTATTATAACTGTAGGTTTTAGGTAACTTACCATCTTCTATTTTTTTAATTTACTTGGCAATTTAGAATCTACCTTTTCTTTAGTTCCTATCTTGATATAGAAGATCTTATTTAAAAAGAAATGCATTTTAATATTTTTGGAGTTAATATGCAAATAAAGCAATGGCTAATAAAGAGCAAAAATCTAAAAGCGAAAAAACAGTATTTTAAGGGATATTTTTGATGATATGGTTTTACTTTTGGTTAGCAATTTGAGTGACTATATTGGTAGTAATATTGGAAGTAATTTAATTTTGTTAGAATTCTTCAGTTAATTACTCAGTATTAGTGTAGGTTTGAATCAGTTAAAAGGAGGTATTAGTTTGGTTTAAGTGTAGATAGTTTAGTTTAATTTTAGATAGTATTGATTATTGGAATAGGAAGTAATGAAAATTGGTTATTATTGGTATTTCACTTATAATAACTATAATAGCTTTATAAGATTAACTAAAATATGCTTTAGACCTATCATTCTATATGGTATTAAATGTTGTAACTAATATCTATTCAATACCCCATTAGTAACCTTCTACTCTTTATTCTCCTAATACATTTTTCTACTTTTAATCATTCATTTATTGTAGCCTTTAAAATATCATCCAATCCTTACAGTATTAACAATTAAGAGCTTTTAACTAAAGACATATGTATCTTATCTCTATAGATATTCCTTATCTATTAGCATTACAGAACTATCCTAAAAGAGTTGCAACATTTCTTATATAATACTAAGTTTCTTCAAGGTATTGAAGTTCTCTCACTTTGAAACAAAAAGTTATCTTTTAATCCTCAATTGAGCTTGTTTTCAGACTCGTTTATTAAGCTAGATATGAGATAAAATTGCTGATCTCTTTTATATAATCTGAGTTGAGAATTTTTTTCCGGATTTTCCCATTTCCCGATGGGAAGAATTCCATCGCTTGCTACTTCAGTTGCTATTAGTTAACATTTTTCCAGATATTCATTCTTATTTCTTTCTATTGAGGACATTTCCGTCATAAATGTCAAGTGCTGTTGCAAATGTAGCATCTTTTTCTTGCTCTAGGAAATGGCCTTCCCCGTTTCTTTATTTCGATTGGAGTTCCTTATGAAGGCTTCTACAGGTTTTCTTCTATTAATTTAAGCATAGAATCTAATTTTGCTCAGTTTTTCTGTCTTACTCTTGCATTATTCAAATATTATTCCCTAAACTTGTCATTTGCTCATAAACTCCGACTTTAGCTCTTCGGTCTACCATATGGATTTCATCATCATCTTATCAAATCCTGACTTAATACAAGTATCTCTTTCTCCTGGGAGTTTAATTCCTATTCGAGTTTTTTTATGTTTTTAATAAGTTGATAAATCAGCTGTTTCAGATTTGTTTTAAGATCATAGAGCACTGTTGAAAAGTCTAATTTTAAACAAAAGGACAAATCTATAACGCTTTTTACTCCATAATTTATGAATTCAAAAGGATTATCTCCAGTGACCACTCCTCTTCTTACAAAAATATCAATATCAGGAATACATTTTACTACATCAGAGCCTTTTCGTAATACTAAAGGTCTCAATATTTTTCCTGATACACTGCCATTAGGAGATTTTTACTCTCTAGTAGGGCTCTTCAGAACTTTTAATTTAATTCAAGGATTATTCATAATATTTAGCTGGTTCAATTAACCTTCATGTGCTACTAAGTAATATATTACACTACTTTTAGACAACTTAAAGTTTTAATTATGTAAATTCTACTCTCTTGCATCTTTTTCTAAGCTAAAATCGAATATCACAGAAGTAAGTATTAATTTTAATGCTACCTAGAAGACTAAATTTAAAAGGGAAGTTTTATCTGCTAAGTATAAGGAAGCTAGGATTTAATAATCTGATGAGAAAGTTTCTAAAGATAAATAAATTAACGTGATTCTACCTTTATTAGGTTCACCACGATTAATAAAAAAACCAAATTTTGTTGTTAAAATAGTCTAGAAATATTTCTTGCTTCGTCTGATCTCTTTGGTCACTTTTTTCTCAGTTTTTTAAATAAAAATGTATTACCTTTACTCTCAAAATTCTTTTATTTCTTTCCGAAGGCTAAAGTTAAAAGGGATCAGAATAAAATCCAATTCTTGTGCCAGATTTCACAATCGAATTTATCTTTCTACTTAAAGATATAATTTGTCTCAGTCATGTCTTCAGGTTTTTCTAATTCCTAACCAGATTAACGACATAGAGGCAGGATTACTCTGAGACTTGGACTTCAGCACCCTAGTTAGATTCTGGTACCGATCGAGAGAACCCTCAAATAAGTAAGGCTTATCACACAAGTGTACGTTGTTATTTATTATTATTTATTATGATTGAACTTTTATCAAAAGTATAGGGGTTATAATGGCCTGATTTGATATATGTGTATAGGAAAGTTTAGTAGTTGGTATTAAAGTATGTATTTTAGAGTGTATGATAGTAATAATGACTTGTATTTAGATATAGGTTAATGATAATTTGATTATAGTTTTGATTAGATAAATAGTAATCTGTACTTGTATAATTTAAATATAAGGATATATTAAAGATAGTTTTTTGACATTGTTGAATATGTTTTGGTATGTTATAAGCTGTATGTTAGTATCTGAATAATGATAATATTTGAATAATAGATTTTTAAAGATGTTTAGATAAAATTTGATTCTTTATTTATTTCACCTTTAAAAAGAGCTAGTAAGGAAAATAATCTTTATTGTCAACTATATAGCTATAACTACATTACCATATCAACATCATATATACACTTAAACATACAAAAAAACTTATAAAAATACAACATTAATAAGTATAGATTAACCATATTAATAAGTAGTAACATATTTACTATAGATATTTAAACTACTTACATATAAAACTATATTTATTATCAATAATATTAATCATATCAATATTATTATTATCTCAGTTATCCCCTTTAACACTTCTATAACTCAACTTTTCTAAATCAATCCTCATTATTGAAACTCTTTCCTATTCATAAGCAAAAACATATCCATAGACACCTCTTATTTTCATCTCTGTTAAATATTCAACATCTTTAAAAATTTAACTTTATTGCCATTATTATTTGTTTCTTTTATATATTCTTCTTAAATATTCTTCCGTAGAAAAATTTTTTCAACCTCCAAATATGACAAAAGGCTCTAAAGAAACTATAGGATAAGCAACAGCTTCAGGAAGATTCAAATTTTACTTACTCCATCTATCATTCTATATGTTATACTTTCATATATCTTTTAAAGTTTATAATTTCTAATTTGCACCTCCATTTGAATAAATGTTTTATTCATCTTTATCTACTACTAAAGTTTAACCTGCTATTAAGAATGGAAATTAAGAGCATTTTTATCATTTACTTTAGTTTCCTATCTTTAACTTTTCTACTGATTATAACATTTTATTTATATTAGTAATTCCTCCAACCACATAAAGATAATTTTAAGCTGCTGCTAATCCAAATTAATATCTTTCCTCATTTAGATCACTAAGTTTTGTATTATTACCTTCGAAATCGAACTATCAAGTTTCTTTTATTCCTTTCTTTTAATTTTAGTTTTTTCCTCCAATTAAATATAACTTATTTTAATATTCTATACTTTTACTATAGTCTGGAATTATAATTTAAACTTAGACTTATCGTAATTTCTCAGTTTAAATGTTAAATAAACTTAATTTTTAAATCGTCCAATTAAAAAGGTGAATATAGTTAGATTGAATAAAATGTTGCTACTAGGTTAGTTTATGTTAATTAGCCTGTTTAGTGTTTAACTGTTCTTACTTTGTATTGTATTATAGTTTTTTTCTTATTTGTGTGATATAATTTGAAGTTAATTTAGGGTTTAGTAGTAAAGGTGGTTATATAGTGGAATATAGTTAGACTGTTATAGTTTGGATTTGAGTTGGTTTTAGAAATGAGTAAATAGGGAATTAGGATGATTGTATAATATTTTAGTGTTATTAGTTGTAGTTAATGGTATTGATGATATTAGTATATGGTATAATGAGAGTATTAGTAATGTTAGATAATTTGGTTGTAATGGTTTTAGATTTTTGCATAATTTACTTCCTTATCTCTTTTAATTTCTATCTAGCATCTTAAATCTTTTATATGTATTATTAGTTTTAAAATATCATTCTTATTAAATCACTTTCTTAAGGTAAGTCTTCAAATCTAAAATGGAATCCTTTTTAACAAATAGGACATTACATTATGCCTTATAATCAGAACTGAGTATTCAAACACAAACCACAGTAAATATGTCCACAAGGTAAGACAGTTGGAAGAGCATTAGTTAAGTTGTAATCTTCTTAGCAGATTAAGCATTTTGGTAACGCTTACATTTTTATTATTATTTAGATTAAAAAAGCTTATAAAGGTAATTTATAACAGTTACCATCAAAAATTATAATTAACCATTATAAATTCAAATATCTATCATTACATACATACTACAATATTCACCTCTTATATCAAGTATCTATCTACAATCCGCACCAATACATTTTGCTAAATTTAAAAAACCAACCAGCTTTACAACTTAATCACATTTTTTATTATCTAATTAACAAAAACATCTCTATCCTAAAATCTTTAAAAACTACTAGGAGGAATGCACTAAAAAAGGGATAGAATCTTTAACTAATCTTAATATCAAAAAAAGTAGCTAAGTTAGAACATTTACTAAGACAGGAGCTCTTTGAAAATCTTTAGAATGTAGGAAGAAAAGAATGAGAAAAAAATAGACGAGAATACGAAGCTCGGAACTGCTAAAAGAGAAAAATTTAACAATTTAAAAAATTTTAGAAGAAAAGAACTCAACCAAAGACTCATTCCAGCAGAAATGCAAACAAATGAAATTATTTTGCATTTCTAAGAAATCTTAAGTAAGAATATGGTAAAAAGAAGGAGAGTGAGAAAATTCTTAGAAAGGGCAGAATAGAGTTTTTATTCAAAGTTCTACTCAAAATCTTCTAGGAACTTCAGCTTTATCACTACTGAGACTCCTTTTGAGAACTAGATCCAAGCTCTCAAGCAGAAATTTCTTTAACTAAATGTTCAACCTTAAAATCTTCCGCTTTTAAAATTTATTACTAATAATTTAAGAACTGGATATAAATATGAAACAGAATGGAGTTTTTAGTAAAAGCTCTTCTTTCAAATTTTAGGTTTTTCAACTTTATCCCGACAAAAATTTTTAGAACTAAACTAAAGATCTCAAATGAAACGGAGTCTATAAAATAAGTTGAACTTTCATTCTTTAAGTACTTCTGCTTATTCGTAACTCAGACATATTTTGAGAAAAAGAACAGAGCAATCTAGAAAATGGAATCCAAACTTAAATTCTTCATAACGTATTGAAGCTCTTAAGCTTATCATCTATCCAGACATTTTTTGAAAATTTGATCAGAGCTCGCAAGGATAACGGATTCAAAACTTAAAGTTCATCTTACAGTATTTTAGATTTCAGCACTTTCGATAATTTGACTATGCTTTAGAAAACAATCGAGCTCTAAAGGATACGGATTCCAAACTTGAAGTTCTTCTTAAAGTCTTACAGTTCATAAAAATTAACCCTACACAGACATTTTTTGAGATTTTGATTAAAGCTCTCAAGGATAACGGATTCCGAACTTAAAGTTCATCTTATAGATTTTTAGTATTTCAGCACTTTGCATATTGAGATTAAATTTAAGGAAAAGATCCGAACTCGCAATGTTAACGGTTTGCAATCTTAAAGTTCTTCTTACAGACTTATAGTTCTTAAGCTAGAGATCAGCAAACTTTTTCGGATAAATTGATCAGATCATTTAACGATTAACTGATTTTAAACTTAAAGTTTCTCTTACAGATTTATAATATTTAAGCACTCTCGATTCTCAGTTCAATTGCATGATTTAAACAAATCTAAAGGATAACGGATTTCAAACTTTAAGTTCATCTTACAGTCAATTTGTATTTTCCGCGCTTTCGATATTCAGATATAACTATAGAAATAGATCCGAGCACGCAATGATAACGGATTGCCACTTAAAGTTCTTCTTACAATTTTTTAGTAGTTAAGCTTTTTATCAGCAAACTTTTTTGGTGAAATTTAAAAGAGCTTTTAACTATTAACAGATTCATAACTTAAAGTTTCTCTTACGGTCTTTAAGATTTAGCACCTTCGATTCTCAGTTCAAATTTGGAGAACTTGATTAGAGCTTTTAAGGATTTACGAATTCCAAGTTTAAAGTTTTTCTTACAGACTTATAGTTCTTAAGCTAGAGATCAGCAAACTTTTTCGGATAACTTGATCAGAGCATTTAACGATTAACTGATTTTAAACTTTAAGTTTCTCTTACAGATTCTTAAAATTTAAGTAATCTCGATTCTCAGTTAATGGCAGGATTTGAACAAATCTAAAGGAAAGCGGATTCCTAACTTAAAGTTCATCTTACAGTCAATTTGTATTTTCCGCGCTTTCGATATTCAGATATAACTATAGAAATAGATCCGAGCACGCAATGATAACGGATTGCAATCTTAAAGTTCTTCTTAAAGTCTTTTAGTTATTAAGCTTTACATCTTACTTGTCTCTTTTTGGAGAACTGGATAAGAGCTTTCAAGGATAATGGCCTCCAAACTTAAAGATTTTCTTACAGTCTTACAGTTCTATAGCTTAATCTCTACCCAGACTTTTTTGAGAGCAGTATCAGAGTTCATAAGGATTAACGGATTCCAAACTTAAAATTCTTCTTTAATCTTTTATTTTTTCATCATTTTCGATATTCAGATTAATTATTATTTTTATCAGAGTTCTCAATGGAAACGGATTCGAATCTTATATTTTTTCTTACAGTCTTTTAGTATTTAAGCACTTTCGATATTCAGATTAAATTTGAATAAAAGATCATAACTCCTATGTATGACGGATTCTTTACTTAAAGTCTGTTAACAGTTTTTTAAGTTTATCTGCAATATGTTTGTCAATTTTTTTTAGAACTAGTGTCGAACGCACGATTATCTGAGTCTTAACTCAAAGATTTATTTCAGTACTTTAACTTAATTAGCTTTTTCGATACTTTTAATTTTTGAAACTAGTTCAGATTTCTAAAATATGTCGGATTCTTCGCTTAAAGTCCGTTTTTTAGTTTTTAATTTCTTAAGTTTTACCTCTATCATAATCTTTTTATAATTAGATCAGAGCTATTAAGTATTTCTGTTTCTATTCACAAAATCTTATTTCAGTTTTTTAAGATTTTCAGCTTTAACGCAACACTGAATTGCTTTATAAACTATTTCAGAACTCAAAAAATATCGGAGTCTTCCCTCAGATTTTCTATTTCTGTAGTTTAACTTCATCATCTTTTCGATATTCAGACTAATTTTAGGAACTCGATAAGAGCTCTAAAGTATATCTGAGTCTTTACTTAAATTCTGCAGTTTTAATAGTTAGTCAGCAATATGTTAATCATACTTATTTTAATACTGTGAAAGGTTCTAAAGAGAATCCGAGTCTTCGCTCAAAGTTGTTATATCGGTATTTTAACTTCATCAGTTTTTCGATACTGAGACTTATTTAGAGAACTAGATCAGAGTTCTTAAGATGAGTAGATACTAAACTCAAATTTGTAATTTCAGTCTTTTAACTTCTTCAGCTTTGAATACTTAGATTATTTTAATTATTTGAGCATGCTATTAAGTAGAATGGAATCTTATATAAACTTCTACTTTCAAACTTTTCAGATTTTCAAACTTTTTTAGATTTTAAACCTATTTTGAGAACTAGATTAGAGCTCTTAAGATGAACGGAGTCTTAACTATAAGTTCATCTTTCAGTTTTTTAAATTCTTCAGTTTTAACTCAACTCAGACTTATTTTGAAAACTAGATCAGAGCACTCGATTATAACTAAGTCTTAACTATAAGTTCTTATTTCAGTCTTTTTATTTCTTCAGCTTTTTGATACTTAGACTTCGTTTGAGAACTAGATCAGAGCTCTCAAGTATTTCGTAGTCATAACTCAACTTCTATTTCAGACTTTTCAGATTTTCAGCTTTATTAATTCTTAGACTTATTTTGAGAGCTAGTTCATAGATCTCACGCTGAACGTAGTTTTAATTAGAAGTTCTAGTTTCTGCTCTTTTCTAAAGTATTTCTAGAGAGCTTTAATTATCTTTCCTTTTTATTTGGATTCATAAATATAGTCTTAGAAGCTAGTTTTGTTGTCTTATTTCTTTTTTAATAGCAATTTTCTTGTTTAGCATCAGGTTAAATACGTTGAGAAATAGTTCTTTAGATTAAGTTGAAATACTCGTGAAAAATCCACCTGGAAAAGCCTGGTTGGAGTATTCAAACCTTTTGGCAAGGACTTCCAACCAGGGCAAGCTAATTAACTCCCTCTCTTGTGGAACACACTTAGGTTAGAAAAGAGATCTGATAATACACAACAAGAAATATTGATATAAAAGCTCTACTTGATACATAATAAAAATAATAAGTCTTAATCTAGCATCTTAACTCTTTCTTAATTATAACAGTAAATAAATGCTTTATTAGTAAATTTAGATATACAAACTGAAATAAAAAGGCTAATATATAAGTATAAGGATTTAAATATATATTTTAGGTTGCTATTAAGAGCACAGAAGATTAACAATTTATTAAGTAAGTTAAAACCAGTTTTACAACTCTCTTTTGCTTTCAAATATTCCTTAGATTGAAGGGTTGGGACTTAGAAAGAAAATTTAGTTTTAAAATACATTAAAGAGTAAGAGACTCAATTTTCGGCTAAAAAGCTAAAGCATTTCTAGGTAAAGAAAAGAGTATTGGTATTGAAAAGGCAATCTAAATGAAGGAAAGCTTTGAGAGATCAGTCAGCTGTTAATTAAGAGGAGGAATGCAATTATAATATAGGGATTGAAGACTGTTGTATTAAAATCCAATGTTAGAAGTGATAATTATTATTCAGTCAAGTTCTAAAGAAGACGGAAAACAAGTTAATTTTCAGCAGTAGAAAAATATAAAGCTAAGAATAGTTGTAAATTTTCTGTGAAGCGTAAGCACGGAAAACCACTTTTGACTGGTCTTAAACCTTGATAATACTCCAAGTAGAAAATGAAGACATTCTCTAGTTTATATTAGAGCATTAGAATTTAAAAAAGTACAAAGCTATGCTGAAAGGTCTTGGAAATTAAAAAAATTGGAATCATTAATCAGAAGGGAAAACATCTAAAAGCCGTCCTTTAACCCTACTAAGGCATATGACTGAGAAAGTAATTCTAAAAGCTACTCTCTTAAGCAGCATCACTAGAAGAGACTTGGATTATTCAAGCATTTAGATTTATACTAATTTTAATTGATTCTATAGTTAAACGATATGGTCTATTTAAACCTATCCTTAGCATCTTAATATTAAATATTATAGAGAACTTAAATTAAATATAGATTATCAGAGTAAGTACTTAATTACTTAAACTGTGTATCTTAATAATTAATTTGTAGACCTACTATCTTCTTATTTAAAATAGACTTGAAACTTCAATTTATTAATTTAAGCTATATTTGACTACTTAATTATGCTTAGAATTAAAGAGACTAATTAGTAGACTTTAATATGCTAGCACCAATTTTAAAAATGCTGTATCTTATTTTCATTCAAGATGTGTAAATAATAAATTAACATAACTTGTTAAAAATATCAGCACATGGACCGTAGTAGAGGCATTCCTTTATACGAATATTTTTGTGTACTCTAGCATTCTTACTGCGTAGCCGTAAATGTTCTTCTAGCTTTGTCCACTACCCTCGTAAGCTCTTTGTAAATACAGCATAAGATCTTATTCATACGGTGTTACTATCCAAATTTTTTACTGAATGATCCTAAACAAATGCTTCTGATAATAGACAAGGAACTTCAGGCTTTTGTCGTTTATCTTGTGAGAATTCTTATAAATAATGTGACTGATCTATTTCATAAAATCTATCTGTTAATCTGAAAATGATATGTTGCAGAGGAATTTGTTGATTAGCTCACTTCTATCTATAACGATTTTTTTCCTTTGAGTTCTTAAAGAAGATTGAATATCTTATGTCTGTTTCTTTATCTTCATATAAATTAGAAATCCATTTGTGTTAAATAAGCCTTGGGTATTAATTTTGATCGTACAAGGTTTTTCACTGATTGAAGCTTATAACTCATCTTTTTCAAAACTTAATCTTAACTTTTTTTTTCTTCGATGAATTACAATTAATTATTGTCTTGAGCTTAAATACTTACATTATTTTCATTTTCTTCAGATTTTTCCCGATCTTCATTATTTTCTATTTCTTCGTTCTTTTCCTGCCTTAATTATTTTAAATATCTTTGCTTTTTTCTCTGCCTTTATTATTTTCCAGTTCTTCAATTCTTTGCTTACCTTAGATATTTTCAGTATTTTAGTATCTTTAGTTTATTTCTACTTTCATTAATTTCAATAATTTCGGTTTTTTCCCTTCGATATTTTCAAAATCTTCAGATTTCTCTTTTTCCCTCATTTTTTTCATAAGCTTCTTTGCTTTTATCATATTCTGGATTTTTTTCTCTTCAGCTTGCTCTAAGTATTATAACCCTTCTGCTAGCGTTAATTTGCTCTCTTTTAAGTTTCTATTTTCCTAATTGATATTCTAAATTAAATATTTTCCTTATATGCTAACTACAACCTTTCTAAGACTGAACTGCTTAAACTTAACTTTATATTACACCACTCTCAGAATACTAACTTTGTAACTTTTAAATTATATACTCACCACTTTTTATCTCCTCAAATACATATGGAGATAGAAAGTTTTCATATTGAATGCATTTATCTTCTCTTATCATGCTAATGAACTAGAAAGTTTTCTTTTAATCTTAGCATTCTCAAATTTAAATTTCTAGCTTTTAATTAAGTTTTCTTCTACTTAATTATTTGCTCTATCTTCACCTTCCTAGCACCGTAAAATAATACCGTATCCTCTGCCTTAAAATGATTGGTAAATGATTTTAATTAGTCAAGCTTCAGATCTATGAAACGTTACTTTGTTTCGAAAAGTTTTTACTTTAATTGGCTTGGCTATTGTTGATTTTCCTTGGTGCAAATTTGTGTTGCTGCTTTTGACCATAAAGTTGTCTTGCTTTGAACTAGAGTGGTTTAAGGTGTTTATTGTTGTTTAAATATATTATCCTTTATAAAGCAATTTAGTTAGTTAGATAAGGATTTAACTTCTTTTTAAGACTATTGTGTTCTTATTTATCTACAATTCTTTAAGATTGAAATTAATCCTGGTCGTTTAAGAACTGATTAGATAGTAGCTTCTTTGAGTTATTTGTTATTATTGAGGAAGAGACTTTAGAGTTTAGTTGGTAAATCTTTTGTATAGTAATTTACTCTATGACAGCTATTCTCCTCGCTTAGAATGATCTGACTTGCAGTTATAAAGAGGATCTGAGTAGGTTTGATTTAGTATCTAGCATTAAGTTTGTTAGTGGAAGTTAAAGGAAATGTTTGAAAAGTATGGTTGAAATAGTGTTGATTCTAGGAGTTTATAAAGGTATTATACTTGTTACATTTAAAAGCTAGATGCCTTTGCTGAATAATTTGTATCTGAATTAATTGTTTACACTAGTTAATTTGATCTAAAAATAGGATTTAGTTTAAGGATATAATCTCAAATAAGCCTAAGTATATAATTTCCATCTAACTATTTCAGATAAAGCTCGAAACTAAAACCAAAAAAGGATATCAAATTACTTTAAAGAAAACTTCATTGACTAGAATAGATAAAAAAGGATAAAAGGATAAAATTAAGTTTATAGTCTTAGAAAAGAGCTCCAAGGTTCACTTGTTTTTGTTCCTGCTCTTTCCTGAACTAAAGGATTGCGTAGGACTACATTAGTCCGCCATCCTTGTCTCTCCCTCATCCACTAATTATCGTTATAGTTTCTTCTTCCATTTTTATAAAAATCGTTGTTTCTTGAGTTGTAGAATTTCTTTCTGTATACTTATCCTGTTCTTGTTGGTCATATTCTGAAAAGTTAGTCTAATATTTATTACTTGTTAATTTTTTCAATTTCTTGTTTCTTCCAGCAATGATTTTTCTAGCATAAATAGCACCGAATCTTTTTGGGATAGTAATTGATCTTATTTATTTCTTATAATTAGAGTTCCGATTCGATTTCCATTGGGATATTTGATTATTAATCTTATTAATCTTATAATTTTTAAATTATTATTGTTATTATTCTTGTTTTTCTTAAAGTTGCTTTATTTTATATTCAATTTAAGAAAAATGAAATTGGAACATTTGAGGGACTTCGTTAAATTATTTATCAATTTATTCCAATTTAATTACTATTTACGATTAGATTTTATTTAATGATTCATCTATGGATGGGAATTATAGCTTTAATTATTCCATTAATTTTTCTAGTAAGTTTTCTAAATTTTCTATTTTTTATCTTTGCTTTTTCAAGTCATATTGGATATTTGATATCCTTTGCTGAACTGATTATGCAAAGGATTCCTTAGATTATTAATATTTATCTTATTAAGGCTATTCTTCAATTAAATTAGGTTATTCTTATTTTTTCAAGTATTCGTTAATAGAGGTCTATTATTTCTTTGGTGCCATTTTATTTAATATATAATAAAATAAAAGGCTTATTTAAGATTAGGAATATATTCTAAAATCAACTTATAAAAAGTAAGCTTCTGAAGATTCGCATTAAAATACATAGCTAATATTTAAGAATCTCTTTTGTAAATAAATTTAATAGTACTTAAAGATTAAAGATTAAAACTATCTCTTAAGGAGCTATCTATATATGATTCTTTTTGTCTAAAATTCTTAATGTTAGCAATGCTTTTAAAACTTTTCTATTAACCTTATATTCAAAAACCCACTTTAAAATTTTTATTTTTCTTTGCTAAAATAAAGATATAGTTTTAAAGAACTTAACTACAACTATGATATTATATTTATCTTTCTGAACTTAAGGTTTAAATTTTTTCTGATATCTATATAATAATAATAAAACTATAAGAGTTTAAATTTTTGAAATATTTAAACATAATTGCACTATTTGTAAATAGCCATGCAAATTATGGTTAAATTTAAAAGTTTCTGCATTTTCAATCACGGCTCTCTTTCATTTCTTCTTGAATAAGGATTTTATTAGCTCATTAAATCTAATTATTGGTTTCTTTTAATATGAGCTATTTTTTCTTTGCTCTAGTCCTTAAAATTTTAAATGGTCTTCTTAATAATTGTTGATTGAATATTCTATGTACTTATCTACTTTAATCATCTTATTTTTTGTAAATTATTGACCAACATAGTCTAGTCACATGCTTTTAGTCTTTTACAATATTTCTAGCAATTATTTTATTTTTATAAAATTCTTAAGGATGTCTGTATAAAGATTAAATTTGTAAATGTACTAAAAAGTATCCAATTTCCATCTACACAAGCAATTTATTGAATTTATTTTCGATTTATCGCGCAGATCCAGCTCATATTAAAAATTATAAGTATAAGTCCTCGTTTTATGATTGAAATAGTTTCTTGAATTCTATACCTATTATATTTAGTGAAGGCTATTAAAGGTAAACCATTTTAATTTCTTTCTATTTAGTCAAGAAATCTTTTTGCATTCGATATGACTACATTTCTTTAAAGGCATTTTTAGAATAAATTATTTTATTAGCTCTTATTAAACTCTTTGAAATCATAATTTCTTAAATATCTAAATCGTATTTTAATGCTTTTATTTACATATTTCTTGTAAGGAAGGTTCAATTTTCTGCATTTTTAAAGGTAAATTAAGAAAATTTAAAATCTAATCTTGATATAAGTCTTTAGAATCTATTAATTTTTCTAATCTTTCCTTTAATTCCTAACTTTGCTGCTAAAGGTTGAGCATATTATTTTCTTTTCTGTGTTATTATTATTTTGCTATTTAATAATTTGTTAAATATTCCTTATTAGCTGTCTATATATTTTACACTAACTACTCACTTTTTATAATATAAACATAAATAATAATAAATGTGATATTTTAATATCCCTTTACTCATTTTATTCCTTATATTATAAACTCTATTTTATTTTTAAATTATAATTACTTAAATAATACCATATGAAATTTTCGACTCTTATAAAATTAATAAATTTACTTAAAAATAGCAAAGATTAGTATTTAGCATTTTCTTATTTAAGAAAGAAAATGTTATTAATTAATTGTATGTATTATCCGTAATTTCAACTTTTATTTTCTTTTAAATTCTAACTAAAGATTTTATGCAAATCCTAAAACTTTCCCCTTATAAACTTTCCACTTAATACTAATCCATTCACATATTTAAAAACTCCATTTCCTGTTCTGTTGCCTGCTTACCAATCTCCTTCGTAAATATCTCCATTTTTATAATAGTAAATCCCTTAACCTTATCTTTAACCTCCTAGTCAATTTCCTTCGTATTTTTCTCCATTTGCTCATTTTTAACTCCGTATCCAGTTGGCTTGCCTTCCAATCAATCTCCAACATAAATGCTTCCATCATTATGATAGCAAGTTCCCTTACCTTATCTTTAGCCATTTATCATCTATCCTTCATATCTTTCTCCATTTGCATATTTTAAAATTCCATTTCCAGAGATCTAATCTTCTAATCAATCTCCAACATAAATGCTTCCATCATTATGATAGCAAGTTCCCTTACCTTATCTTTAGCCATTTATCATCTATCCTTCATATCTTTCTCCATTTGCATATTTTAAAATTCCATTTCCAGAGATCTAATCTTCTAACCAATCTCCTTCATATATATCTCCATTATTGTAATATAAGGTACCTTTACCTTATTTTTTATTATTTAATCATTATCCTTCGTATCTATATCCATTTGCAAGTTTTAATGCTCCATATCCAGTTCTCTTGTTCTCTTATCAATATCCTTCATAAATGTCTCCATTATTGTAATAGTAGATACCTTTACCTTATCTTTAGTTATTTAGTCATTATCCTTCGTATCTGTATCCATTTGCATATTTTAAAATTCCATAACCTGTTATCTTATCTTCTTATCAATCTCCTTCATATATATTGCAATTGATATAATTGAAGGTACCTTTTCCTTATTTTTAACCATTTACCATCTATCCTTCATATCTATCTCCGTTTGCATACTTTAAAACTCCATTTCCAGAGATCTTATCTTCTAATCAATCTCCTTCGTAAATGTCTCCATTATTGTAATAAAAAATCCCTTTACCTTATTTTTTATTATTTAATCATTATCCTTCATATCTATCTCCATTTTCGCATTTTAAAGTTCCAT
>CAMPDV010006828.1:0-32154 GCA_946699065.1 Loxodes magnus
GATCTAGTCCTATATTACTTCGTTGCCAACGAAGAGATACTAGCTCTTTTACCTTTTTAAAATATTTGATTATAGCTTTTATATTAAAAATGTAGCGCTCAGGTGTTTATTCCAATATCTCTGGAATATTAAGGAAGTGATATAGCTTTTATAGGTAATTATCCTTATACATAAATAGGAAGTTATATAATGCCTATTAATTGACTTGATTTAAGTATATTATACTAAATAATTAGTTAATACAAGTACTATTCTATTCTTTATTTCCTTAAACTTAAAAATTAATATTTTCTTAATTTAGTTTTTTATAATAAAAGTGAGACAAAAATCAATAAACGCTGAATGCTAACCAGAAAATGTTTAAGTAGATTATTATTTAACTCTATACAAAGTACTCCAAGTTAAATTCATCAATTTTAAGAAAAGATCTTATTATAAAATTAAGCAAATAAAGGAAATTAAAAGTAAGTTAGAAAATGAAAATAAGCTTTAAAAGAGTATAATCATTAAATAAAATCTAGAAGGTAAAAATTAAAGAAATAAAGTAGAAAGATAACTAATATAATTAAGTATTTCCTCTATGGTCTACAAATATTTTATCTCTTTTTTATTTAAAAAGCTTTAATAGCTTTTATTTAGCTTCCATTCTAAAATAATAAACTTAAGGAAACTAAATTATTAATAAGCTTTATTTCAACTTATTTAAGTTAGATGCTAATTAAACGACTCTTAATTTATTATTATAAGTAAATAAATAAAGCAACAATATAGATCCTATCCTTTAAACTTTTTCTTGAAATAGTTTAATTTTCTGATTTAAAAAATAAGGCTAGCCTTATAATAATCAGCTTTATGAATACTAGATATATAATTTTATAGCTACTAGATGATATAAGTTTAGAGAATAAATTCCTATTATAAGCTTAATTATTATTATAGATTAACTATTCATAATTATCCTTTTTGTATATTCGCTATATTAGATATTCTACTTATACCTCATAAATTTAAAGTGGTTTTAAGTTATTTTTTAATTAGCTGTTCAAAGAGTTCTAGTAGATATAAAGATAGATTTAATGCACTAAACAATAATAAAATAGGAAAAGCTTTAATACTTGACTTAGTTAGCTTAATAGGTTAATCTATTATTATGCCAAGTTTCTATAACTAAGTAAGATAAAAGTGATAAAGTTATAAAAGTATGAATGCATAGCTTAAATATGACATGCATTTAACTTAACTGCTATATAAGTAAAATATAAAAATACTAAATTATAGAGAAATAGTCTAATAGTCTGATAATCTTTATATTTATTATTATTTCTGCTATTTCGTTTATACAAAATCATCCTTTTTAATATCTATAAATGGAGACTGCAAATAAGATTTAGCTCTTTATTAAGATTTTAATCATTGATACCTTAGAGTTAGAAAAGGGAGATATAATTGCCCGTGGTAGATTTGCTATTGTATACAAAGGAAAAAAAAACGGAAATGTTGAAGTTGCTATAAAGGAATTAATCAATCAAAATGTGACTGAAGATGTAGTTTGCGAATTCTCAAAAGAGCTTTAAATATGAAGAAATCTTTCTCATTCAAATGTGGTTTCATTATATGGATGCTGTCTTTCTCCAATGAGTTTGGTTATTGAGTTAATGTAACAATCTCTGTAATAATTTTTGCGAAGCAAGTAAGAGATCTTATGGGAGTTTAGGTATAAAATAAGTTAAAATATAGTACATGGATTACAATACTTGCATGATTTAAATATAATACACAGAGATTTAAAGAGTAATAACATACTATTGGATGCTTAATATAATGCCAAAATTACTGATTTTGGTTTGTCTAGATAAAGACTGAATCTATGGCTTTAAGTACAACTCAACAAGTAGGAACAACTAGTTGAATGGGTCCAGAATTATTTAGCCCTTAACCCAATTACAGCAAGTAGTCTGATATATATGCTTTGGGAATGGTTTTTTGGGAAATAGCAGCAAGAGCTATTCCTTTTGAGACTGCAAATGACTAGGTTGTTATATTTAATGTTTTAGCTGGTGAAAGAGAAGAGATCCAGAAGATTGTCCCGATTATTTTGCTTAACTAATAAGAGGTTGCTGATAATAAGAGCAGAAACCAGATTAAACTTAGAGATAATAAATTAAGCTTTATAATGTCTAGTTGATTAAAGGCCTATACCGCCAGAATTAGATGCAGTAATAAAATAAAAATATCCAAGTTAGCCTAAGAATCCTTCTTAAAGTTTTACAAATATATTTAATTAAGAAATTGAAGAATTTCTTTAAAAATTCAAAGAGCAACTTATAACTGTTGAGAACATTTAGTTCAGCCTAATAAATAAGCCAGACTTTTTAACATAAGGAGATATCATTTAATAGTTAATAACAGTGAAAGAAGATATTATAGACGAAAATTTATTAGGGATAATAGATGCATCAAAATGCAGTAGTGAGATAGATTTAGCATCAGCTAATGCAATAACAATACTTAATTATAAAAGTTACTAGTTTAAGGAATAAGATTTGATAGATATAAAAATAAAAGGAGCAGATTTGAGCAACTCATATTTTGAGAATTGTAACTTAAGTAAAGCAAATTTATAAGAAGTTGATTTTAGAAATGCTAAAGTCATTAACTGTCGTTTTGATAATGCAAATCTAAAAAATGCAAATTTAAGAAATGCTTAATTCATTAATTGTATTTTTGAAAATGCTGATATGACTAATATTATCTTAGACTAAAAAAACAAATTAAAAGGTCATAAAGGTTTCATCTGTTCTTTAGCATTATCAGCTGACAATAAGTGGTTAATATCAGGAAGTTTAGATACTACAATAAAGATTTGAGATTTTACAAATAATAAGTGGTAAATACATTAAGCTATCATTAACAAGCTGTATTATCAGTGGCAATATCAAATGACAACAAATGAATAGTATCAGGAAGTAAGGATTAAACAATTATGATATGGGATTTTCAAGCTAATACGATAAAGAAAATATTGAATGGTCATACATCTTCTGTATATTCTATAGTAATAACAAGTAATAATAGATGAATGGTATCAGGAAGTTAAGATGCAACAATAAAGGTATGGAATCTCGAAACTTATGAGTAAAAGTTTACATTAAATATTAATTTTAATATCTTTTAGATAGCATTATCATATGATGATAAGTGATTAGTATCAGGAAGTGACGACAGTACTGTAAATATATGGGATTTCTAAAATTAATAGTTATAGAGTATAATGATAGGCCATACACATATTGTTAGATCAATTGCAATATCAAATAACAACAAATGAATAGTATCAGGAAGTGGTGATACAACGATAAATATATGGGATTTATAAACTAAAGAGTTAAAGAAAACATTGACTGGTCATTCAAAAATAGTTAATTCAATAGCGATTTCAAACGACAATAAATGAATAGTATCGGGAAGCGCTGATGGAACTATAAAAATTTGGGGATTTTGCATCTGGTTAATGCAAATTAACATTATAAGGTCATAAAGGAGGAGTATTAAGTGTTAAGATCTCGTTTGATAACAAATGGTTAATATCAGGAGGTAAATAATTAGAATAAGGTTAAATAAAAAAGTGAGAATTTTAGAGAATATTGGTATTATTAATGTAAGGATAGTAAGAATAGTAAGAGTAGGTAAGTAAAAATTTTATAATTTTAGAAGTTTGATTTTGATGATTTGTATGGAAAGAAAGAAATAGTAATAAAAGGAAGTAGTTTTAACAACATTATTGCGAGTGAAGAGGACAAGAAAAGATTAAAAAAGAACTGCAAAATATTTTGAGAAGGAGAAAAACTTAAGAACTTAAAAATTTAAAAGCAAATTTAAATAAAAATCTCAAAATGTCTATTTATAGTGTATCAATAACCTATTTTTTAAATATAAAATATTCAAGTAGAATCAAATGTTTTTTATATTTAATCTAAGCAAGATATAAGCAAAAAAATAGAGGAAAAAATAGAAAGAGAGATTAATTAGAAAAGAGTAAGATTGATTAAAAATAATTTATTTAGATAATTAATTTCTCTATCTTTTTGAATTAGTGTATACTTAAAAATTATTTAGTTACAAGATAATAAAATTTGATATAGAATGAAATATTTAAATTAAAACAAAGATATTTTGAATTAAGTATAAGATATATTCCATTAGAACACAAACATAGTAATTAATAGTGAGAAATTCAAATAATTCTGAGTCTTTTTGTCCAATTTAGTACTTTTAAGAATCCTTTCTTTTAATTAAATTAACTATTACTTCTTCAGTGATTTTTTTTTAAAGTTTTAGACTTATAAAATTTATAGCTTTATTATATATCATCTTAAACTATAAGAATTTCTAACTTAAAGATATTGAAGTTTTAAATATTTTTAGTAAAGTTTCTAGCACTATAATACTTCATTTGCTTACAATTTTTCTGTCTCTAATCTAAGTTTATCTTTAAATAAAATAAATAATTTCCTTATTACTTAAGATCTCTAACTATAATTTCTATTCAAAAGCAAAATGTTTATTTATTGAGATACACAATGATGCTTCTCTTTATACATCTTCTACTATTTAATTTACTTTTTTATCTTTATACTTTTAGAGACTAAAATTAAATCAACTCTTTAATTTAAAATCCTTATTTTTTTAATTAGAGATAAATGCAAAAAAAGTTGAGATCAAGTAATAAAGAAAGTAGATAACTTCAAAATAAAATAAAAATAGCACAAGAATGAAGTGCTCATACAAAAGAGTGACTTAAGCGTTTTAAATAGCATGTTGAAAAAAAGATTTCAATCCAAGATATAATTTAGATTTTTAATTAGCTCTATCACTTCTAGATCTAAAACTGCATATTTATAAATAATAGCAGAATAAGAAGATTGTATTGAGAAAAATAACTTAAAAATTTTAGCTTTTTTCCAAAATTAAATTAATAAAGAAATTGAAATAATCTCAAAAATATAATCTTAAATAAAGAGCATAGTTGTAGTCATATATCCGAAGATGTAAAGGATAATATTAATCCAATTTTAATATTTGAAATAAATTTTTAATTTCAAATTATTTATTAAGTTATTTAGATCGTATGAACATAACTTGTTTAAAAATATCTTAAAGCATAAATTATTCTGAGAGACTAGTTTATTTATTAATTATTTATTTAAAGCACATAAATACGTAAATAATTCCTAATCTATTAATTATTAATCTACTCAGTTAGAAAAGAGTAAGTGTTACATACTTAAAGAGGAAATAAATAAAAGTATAACCCAGTCTTTCTTTAAGAGGAATATGAACTATTTAAATTAAATTATAGCAACTTTATTTTATAGGATATAAGCTTAAATTATGTATCTTAATTTTTAATTTCATTAAATTCCACTTTTAGTTTCCTTTTATCTAGATTTCTCACTTATATACCTTTAAAATTTAGTTTTAAAATTAAGAATAATCACCATTTTATGAAAATGAAAAGGGATAAAGAGAAAAATAAAATTTTTAAAGATAAAGTTTTGGTGGGTTATATAATTTAATAGCTAAAGAAAAATATTAACTCTATCTACTATGTATATTATATCTAAAATCATACTACTAATAAACTAAAAATAAAATGATTTATATAATATGAAGAAGATAAAAAGAAAGTTAAGATTATTTGTTTATTCAGAATTAAAAATATTACTAAGATTTTTAATAAATTCATCAAGCTCTTCATAAGATGATATATCAGGTCTTATTCTTTGTTTTAAATATTAATAAGTTTGAAACTAAAAATGCTGAAGGTTATGTAATATCTATTATAATTTTATAATTGTTAGATAGAAAAATTTTTGATATTCTTAACAATAATTTGAAAAAATTCAAATATTTGGTTTGTTTATCTCTGTAAAGATAACTAAATAATTTTTGGAAAGTTTACTAGTATTAAAAACTATGAAATGATGTACAAAGATACTTTATTTATGATTTAAAAATTGATTTTTTCTCATATTAATATTAATAAATTTAAATGATTTAAGAAAAAAATAAGATTAAAAAAGATGATAAAAATTTTTAGGAGAAATAATCTAAGTAAAGAATAATAAATTTTAACTCCAGAAGAATTAAATTTAAAATAAGATTGCTATATTTAAAAAATTATTAAACATTAAAGTTAAAAAATACTCTCAATCAAAATTATTAAGACTTATTTTAAAGGTATTATTTACGATGTTTTAATTTTTTTTTTAATTTTCTTAAAAATTTTATTTGAATGATAAAAATCGATAAAAAGTAGAAAATAAAATAAAATATAAAAAGACGAATCGAAAAAAAGAGAAATGTAAAATGATGAGATCTAGATAATTTTAAATAAAATAAAGAATGTTAACGTTTTATATAAAGGTTGGAATTATCATAATAGAAAACTTTAAAAAATTCTTAGTCTAAAATTTTATAAACAGGATAAACTATTAATCTTTCATCTCAAGAAAATATTAAAAATCGTTATCAAGCTTTGATAATTTAACTAGAACCATATATAGATTAATATTATCTTTCTAAGCTATTAATGTTGTATTAAAATAAAAAAAGATATTATTTTATAAAATAAAAATTAAATTGTAAAAATTTCTTCAAGATATACAATGAGAAGTCTTATTAAAAAAAGGAATTAAAAAAAATAAAAACTTAGAAACTCTAATAAAATAAAAAAGAACAGACAATATTAGATCTAAAAAAATATTAACTTAAAATGTTAGCGATCCATAAAAAATATCCTTAAAAAAATAATAAACTTTTAAAAGAACATAAAAAAATATTTTCTCGAAAAATCTTTACGGAAAAATAAAAGATGAAGAAAAAAAAAATAAATAAAAAAAAAAAGATAAATAAAAATTGAATTAAATTTGTAAAAGTTAAATTCTTTTAGTAAAAAATAAACTAAGAAATTTATAAAAAAGTTTGAAAAATTTTTTTTGATATAATGAAAAAAATTGTATAATCAATTAATTTTAAATAAAACATTTGTAAATTAAAAAAAACAAAAATAAATTAAATTAAAAACGAAAATAATATATTACAAAGAATCTAATTTTTTTTTTAAAATTTCTTGCATATTGATATGAGCATTACTAATAGAGGTCAATATGAAATTATTTTTCAAAACTTATGAAGGATAATGTTAAATTCTCTACATTAAATTTTTAGACGTAAAGAGAAAAAAGTAAATAAGAAAATGCATCACCCGGGAATCGAACCCGGGTCACTTCGATGGCAACGAAGTATTCCACTAATATATATCCTTAAAATAGTTTTAAACTGAATTTCTCAAAAGTATTTTACAATTTCAAAAAAAGCGACACCTGTGAGATTTGAACTCACGCGGGGAAATTCCCAATGGCTTAGCAGGCCATCGCCTTAACCACTCGGCCAAAGTGTCTTACTATTATCGAGTTAAATCTTATTAAATCTACTTTTATCATCATATGTTAAAAGAAATCATAGTTTCTTGAAAAATATGTATCAGTTATGAATCTTAACTAATAGAGATTTATTCGATAAAAGAATAATTTTCGTTAAACTTTCATAAAGAGAAAGAAAATGCATCACCCGGGAATCGAACCCGAATTAGTAGCATGTTTATAATGAATGATTGGTTGTAAATTTTTAAATATAGTATGGATAATAACAATCAAAAACTAAAAGATAGAATTTGTTGAAAAATGAAATAAACTATTCTTAATTTCTTTAATTATTCTTTACAATAAAAAAATTAAATCTCACATGCTGAAATTTTTATTAAAATAGACAAAGATAATTTTAATGATTAATTTATAACTGGCTAGAAAATAATCAAAGGGACTAAACTTTACAAAGCCACTAAAATCTCTGGACTTAATTGAAAAGCTATATATAACATAAATTTATTTTCATTTTTTCTCTTTTAAACTTCTATGATGAAGTTTTAGTATCTTTGAAATATTATTTTTCCGAGAACTTTCCTTTTGAAGGTTTTAACTTGTATTTGTACAAGCATCATATATCTAGATTTATCATTTGTATTAAATGACTACTTAACAAAATATACAGTCAAATTTATCTAAGTTAAGATTTAAGTTGATTGATTTATATTGCTCTCCATTTATATTTTGAAAAAGAAAAGTTTATAAAATAAGATTGAAAACTAATTGTAACTATAAAAAGTTTGATTTATCAAAGTTTAAAATTTTATATTTTGGTAGCCTTATCTAATAACTTTAGCTTTGTTCTTAAATAAATATCTAATAAGCTACGTTTTATTCTTAAAAGAAACATTATACTATAATTTTGTTTAAATAGGCTTGGTTATGAAATTTATATAAAATGGAATTAGTGTAAGGAAGCTTGTTTTGGCTACTTAGGTTTTATTAGAAGAATTTTTTGATGAGTAAGAGTTGTAAACTTAAAGGTGGATTGTAGTAGGGGTAAACAGCCACAGATGGCGGATAAAGATAAGTGTAAATGGCTTAAGCATAAAATCCAGTAAACGTTTAACCAATTACTTTAAGTTTTTTATAGGGAGTAGGAGAAAGAAACTTGGTGAGATTCGTCCTTCCCAAATGCTGTCCAAATACAATGTATGGTTACGAGGCTCATCCCAATGATTAAGCAGGACAAGAATTTTTTAAAGCTACGTTGAAGCGTATTAAATGTAGTATTTCTTTACGCTTCATGAAATTGGTTTGTATATAGCAACTAATAAAAGATGCAATTCTTGAATTCAAATCGTTCAACTTGCTTCATTTGCTAGAACTGGAATGTCAACTTGAAAAATCAACAAATAGGCCACATAAATTAAAGATGCATTGTGTTTTAACCTTGTAGAAATCCTAGGCTGAGTTTTTATGAATAAGGAAACTCAAGCTAATCAAAATATTACATAGGAGAACCAGATCTATGCTTATATTGTATGAGTTGTAAATGTGATTGCTTCAAATGCGGATAGTGCAAAAGTTGCTCCATAAATTTCTGCTAAAATTGTGGTTGTTCTGTGTGTGGAAATTATTACGCTCATACAATAATCAGAAAATCTTCTGATGATACCTAAGTAGGAGAAATTATTCGAATGATTCCTTGTGCATGTCTAAAATTTTTCAAAAGACAACATGCAGATATGTAAGTTAATATAGACGATCCAAGTTTATACTCCTTTGCAATGGCAGCTCTTTTATACTTCAATACTAAATGATGCAACTATATTTAGATTAAAATTCTTACTAATTATATTCTAAAATTTTGTGTTCAACCATTAAATTTACCTTCACATTTACTTTTTATATGGATTAATTATCTATAACTTTTAATTTTATTTTTGGATTTAAATTGAAAATTTATTTTTCAAACCCAGTTCTGTATAATCAATAAAAACCATATCATCAAGCATAATTCAGTGCTTATAAATAAGAAACATTTTAAAGTACTTAAATGAAATTATTAGTCACCATTATTCTAGTTAAATACAATCTAAAGCTTCTACTTATCAAGGTTTGCTTAATACTTCTGTAAGTGATTTTTATTAAGTTTCATTTTACCTAGAAAAAAATTCTTAAAATACTAAGTAAGCTGAATTAAAGAATTTACGCTTGCATTTTTTTAATTAATAAACTTAAAATAAGATACACAAAAAAGTAAAAAGAGTATTATATACTATAAGATTATTTCACTTTTAGTAAAGAAAAATAAATAGAAAGCAAATACAGCTACTTAACTTTAGCTATAGAGTGAAAGTCTTTAATTAAAATAATTAATATAAAGTAATTAAAGAAACTATCAAATAGTAAATAAAAAGTCAAATTTATTAGAATAATTACAATTAAGAAAAAATTAAAAAAGTAAGTGTTTTAAATAAATAATTCCAAGAAATTTATTTATATGGTTTGAATATGGATATAGTTATGAAAAAAAGCTAAAGTGTTAGGAATATTCTAAAGGATTTCCAATTCTTAATAAACTTTTAAATTTGCTTTTTATGTTTAGGTATATTTAAGTTAAATGAATCTTAATTAATTAGCTTGTTATAAAATTTTAATTAGAATTCAAAAAAACAAAAAATTAATTTTAAAAGCGAATACTAAAACAGAAGATATTGACATAGTCAGATATTATTAAATATTTTACAAGTTCTCTATAAAGAATCTTTGCTTTATGTTCCAAAGTAAAATATATTAACAAATCTAGCAAAATATTTGTAAAAAAATCTTAATTCACAATTAAAAAAAGTGGTCCGAATTTCTGAATCACTTAAAAGGTCTATTAATAAAATATTTGTTAGATTGTCAGCTTCACTATAAAACTAGCTTTATTAAACTTTAACTCTTTTTAAAAAAAATTATATAAAATTGAGTTAAAATCTTTCTAACTCACTAACCTTATTATACTTAAGTTATGAGCTAAATTTTAAAATATGTAAAAAAAAAATGGATTAATCTCTTCGACTCTCAAAAAATTAACTTAGAAACCTAAAGAGAAAAGCGGCAAAAGAAATTTAGAAAAAATAATAACAATAGGAGGAGTCAAGCTCTTCTTCAGAAGGTAAAGTTATGGTAGGATAAATAGAGATAAGTTAACCTAAAAACGAAACTAATCAAAAACTTTAAATTTAATTAGACCAAATGTAAAAAGTAATCTCAAATTATGAAGAAACAACTTACAACTTAGGCGAAAAAATACGGGAACTAATGAGTAATATAGAAGATTAGAACAACGAATTACTAATACTTAGAAGATAACTTATTTGTAGCAAATTAATAACGGAAGAATAACTCTGAACTTAATCATAATAAAATTTAAATACGACACAAAAATGGAAATAGAAAAAATACCAATAGAATTAAAAACAGAATTGAATCCAGAAAAAGAAATGATTGCTACAAGTTTCATTAAAAGATTAGAAAATATAGAAAATAAATTATCATAAAAAAGAACGAAATAAAGACAATAATACAAACTTTGTTGATGTTGCAAATCAAATCAACATATTTTAAAAAACTGTTGATAGTGAAAGAAAATAAACCAATAAGAGCAGAAAAGAACATGGAGACAACTCAATAAACTATGAATAACTCCAACAGGGATCTACAAATAAAAGCTTTTTGCAAGACCACTTGAACGGTTACAGTGGTAACCTTCCACTTAATAAAAAGGTCGTGGATCACGCCCACGTTAAAAAAGCTGTCCGCAGGAACTGGTTGCAATTCCAGAGAATGCAAAACTCTACTAACTTTAAGTATATTATTATTATTATATTTTAAAATATGTAAGTTATAGTAATACTAAATTTAATCTGATACATATAACTTGATACATTTCTATTGCTTCTCTGATTATATTCTCCATTCTTTAAAGTCATTTTAATTTGTAAATTATTATTTAATTAATCAAGATTCAGGATAGAACAATAGATAATCAACTTAGCTCTAATATTCCGATATCTAAACTCGAAATAATAAAAAGATGGAATACTGAAATTAATTCCTTAACACAATTTAATTATGAAAATATAGTTTTATATATTAAGTAAATTCATTGTAATGGTTTTATCAATACACTTTTCTCTCAGTGCATAATAAAGAAAAAACATTTTTTAAGTTTTTAAATTCACATGAGTAAGTAATTTATTTATAACTTATTTGTGCTTTTTATTTAAATTGGTATTTATATTCCTTTGCTCTTTCTTTCTCTTTTTTATATTACATTGTTTTAGATGTGAATAATGAATCATGAGTTAGACTTCTTGATCAATAAATATTTTTAAATATCAAAATATAATTAATAGTTTCCATCTCTCCTAATAGTCTTAAATAGAACTGCTAAAGCTTTGTCTATTTTAAAGTATAAGATTTTTCTTTATATACCCCTAATTTATTCTTTTCATTTTTGGCAATAAATTACAAAATTTGCTGATTTACTACTCCTTGTGTTTAAAAGAGCTTATAAATTTTTGATTTTTTTTTCGATTTATAAATCAAACTGCTCGATAATATCAAATTTTGAAAGTTTTTAGATAGGAAATTTTAAAGTTCAGTCTTTTCAAAAATTTTAAACTCTTTTTATCTTTATTTGGCATATTTCATAAAAGATTGATTAGTGATTAATGTATTATGATATTTAAAAAGATTTATCGTATTTTAAATAAATAAAGAGTAAATTAATTTGGACTGAAATAAGTTGTTTATAGCTAAGCTAGATAATAAAGAATATTTGTCTACTTTATTTTATTTTTAGATAAACCTTTGCAGATAGTAAAATAATGCTGGCTTCATTTAAATTAATTAAGTGAAATAATTTTTATCTTCTTAATCTTTAATCTTTCATAATTATCTTAAATCACGCAACAAGGATTTGTTAAAAGGTATAGCAAATACATTTGTTTATAAAGCTTACTAGGTTAAAAGTTTAAAAAATGAAGGGAATAATTAGTTTATTAGGGAATGAAGATCTATTTTACTTTTATCATGTATCCAGATTCTTTACTTTCCAACTCTTTTATTAATATGGAATTACTTTCTTTTATAATCCTAATTTTAATGTATTTTTGATTGATTGTATTTAAACTATAAACTTAATTTAGAAGTAGGTAAATTCCAGTCAAAAATAACTATTTGGAAAAAAAAATTTCTAAAGAGAGTAAAAATATTTTAGATTATATTAAAGAAGGGATAACGATTTAAGTCAATGCAATTAATTTTTAATATATAGTTAATGATTTAACTTATTAAAATAGCTTACTTGCAAATCTAAAGCTTTATAATTATCTAATTAGAAAATACTGCTTTATATATGATGTAGTAATTAAAGCTAGTCATTAAGAAAAAAATTTTCTTCGAAAGCTAAAATAAATTAATAGAGAGAAAAAGTTAAAATTATATGCTTTTACTTAATTTAAATTTTTGTTTACTTTGTCCATTTATCTTACCTTTGTAGTAATAAATACTTTATTATTTCTTAAATATTTCAGTCAAAACTTTCTTATTTTGATAATAATCATAAAATCCAAGTTCGTTTAGGCTTTTTAATTTATCTAATAAAGCTTATAAATCTTCAATCAATTCTGAATCTTCTTCATTCTACTATAATTAATTAAAATAAAATAGTTTCAATATTTAAGAATATTGGGACATAGTTGCTATATATATAGCTTAGACTATAAAGATTACAAATATGTTGAAAAATAAAAATTTGTAAATGCCAATCAAGCCTCTTCTGGTTCTTTCTCTATCATATATTTTTTATTTATTGCTTTTGCGAACTTTTTCTAGTTTTTCTTCAAGAAACTCTTATAAGAGCTCATCAAGCTTAAACATTTCAAGACACTTTTTTAGTAATTTGGGATTAAAATTTTTGATTAGTTTGTCTATTTTAGGAATTTTAATTCTTTGAAAATGTTTATTTTATAGTTTCAGTCATAAAAATTGGTTTCGTCTTGTTTTTTTTCTTTAAAGCTTTATGACTTTCGAATTCCTCAATAATATCTGCATAGAATTATGAATCAAAAATATGATCAGTTTCATCAAAGTCTTAGCCACATAAGCAAATAATGCTATATCTAACGTTAATGTGGCGATTACTGAGTTCTTATTGAAATTATAAGAAAAAGTCCTTAGTTTATGATAGAAATAGTCTCTAATATAGTGTTTATTATATTTGGTATAAGTAATTTCAGGAAATACACTTTAATTATTTTCTATTTAGTCTATAATCCTTTTTGCTATTGGCGTAAGTGTAATCCTAGAGAGACATTCCATTAAGAATTTATGTTTTATTTTTTATTCCTGATTTTATAAAAATTCATATATTCTAAACATTTGACATGTCAAAACTATATAAATGTATACATTTCTTTATATGTTTTCTAGTATGGTAAATTGAATTTAGTGCATTTTTCTAATAAAAAAGCAATGTCTGAGTTAGGATTTTCTTTGCTGTACAATATTAATTTTTAGTAAAAGTGCATTAACTTTTGAGTTGCTATATGTGTAAAAAAAGCCAGCTTAAATCAATAAAACATGACTCATTGAATGTGGATTCTTAAAATATAAACGCCCACCTTAAGATAAGTCTTTGCTATTTTGTTATCTTGCTTTTTATTCCTTTAATTCGTGAAGTAGTAACTAACAAGGTAATATCACTTCCATATTCAGCTTTAGGCAAAATAAAAGTTCTACAAAAAAGTTTTGAAGCTTAGAGGGGATACTAATACATACTTAGAAAGTATTGCAGTAGCTTTTTAAATAGCTACTCTGTATTTGGTAGCTACTACTGTACAATATAATTTGTAATTTTATTTTATTCCTAACTTATATCCTAAATAGGTAACTTCATCTTTTTAAGCAATTGGAATCCCATTGAGCTTTAGAGTAATAGAAGGTTAACTTTCTTTTCATTTATTTTTTTCAAGAATTCTATTATTTCACATTTGCTGCATTAATTGTAAGTTTTGCTCAATCAAAAACTGTAGATGTAGCTTGCTATAATTTTTAGGCATTTTTCTAGGAAGAGGATAATTGAATTAAGTCATTGGTAAAGGCTCGCACTACAAAAGTTTTAGATAATATTTGAAATCCTAATTTCTTCTGATTATCTTATAAATATCTTATAGCAATATCATAGTATAAATCTGCAAGTACAGGGTGCATGATTACTTCCTTACAATATTCCTTTGTTATACTTAATTTTTTCTTTTAAGATATCCATCAATTATAAACTTAGCATCAACATTATCATTAAAAAGATTCTAGAGCCAATATTAAGTCCAAAGGTAACCTAAGTCTTCTAAGATGATCAAAAAGTAATTTCTTAGATATGCAATCAAACATTTTTTCTACATCTATTAAAGTAGCAATTAATTACTTTTTATGAGACCATATAGATGCAAGTCTATAATTTACTAAATAGTCCAAATTTGCTAAGTAGTGGAGCGCTTACGAATAAATCTAAATTAGGCTGGATGTAAAATGTTTCGTTCATAAATATAATAATAAAGCCGTTATATTAGTGCTTTATCATAAATTTTAAGCATACAGCTCAATAAAGCGATAGGTCGTCAATTCCATCAATTACCTTTGCTTCCCTTTTTTAAAATCAGAAGAATGTTTTTTTAATTGCATTAGGTATTTTAAATGTTCTAAGCATTTTATTAATGAAACTTGCAATAATATGATGCAATTCTTAACCAACATATTTAATAAACTCAGCTTTTAGATCATCATTAACTGTGGCTTTATTATTAGCAAGTTAAGATTTAATTTGTTTAATTTAATATCACGTAAAAATAGGTATATTTTATAAATGACTTAATTCCTAATTCAAGATAAAAGGTTTATTTCTAAATATTCTATCTATTTTTCTGTTTGAGAAGTAAAAATCTATCTTACTTAGTTTTGAATGTTAATCTAAAAGTTAGCTTCCCAGTTTTCAATAAATTGCTGTTGTTAGTTAAAGTTAAAATTAATCTAATTAGGAATTTTTGGGTTTATTAGGTTTTTAGCTTGCTTAAACTTGATTTAAGCCTTTTATTAAGATCTTTATGTTTTCCTTAGCTTTTTATTTTTTAAATTTCCAAAATTTAGGAAGATAACACTTAATGGATTAAATTTTAAGCTAGTAAAGTTTGGTAACTTCTTAATTATGACGTCCATAGAAATATCTAACTCTTTAATGAAAATAATAACTTTGCACTATGCATCGTTAAATTTATTAAGCTTTAGCAATGGTTTTTAACATGGTAAAAATAATAAATATATCTATATAGGTATTTCTTTAGGTTCTATACAGATACTATAATATTGCTTCATATTAAAGCTTATATTTAGCCATAATTATTCAATTAGTTTATAAGTATAATCCAATAAATTTGCATTCTATTATATACTTTTAGATATTATATACTTAAGTTCTCCTTTAGGATTTAATGGAATATATTATTAAAAGAGATAGCAGTAGTAACTTAAGCAGACTTTATTATTATATAAGCCTTCTTAACTATAAATGATATTTATAAGTATATATAATATAAAAAATAGTTAAATAGGATATAAAATAGAGAATAGCATGTAAGCTACTTAAAGTATATATTTGCTATTGTATTTTAAAAGACAATTTAGTATAGCTTATCTTAAATTTAAGGGATAAGATGTAGAATTATCTTATATGTAAACATATTAAAGAAAACTACACAAGAGAATATAAGATTATAATAAAGCACTGTAGTATATCTTAATCATAAACTCTTTATAAGCAGATTGCTTTATTTCTTATAAGTAATCTATTTCAATATTAGTCTGCTAAAAGTAAACTCTTTAATAACTAAAAAAGAAACTAGATAAATAAAAATAATTAGATTAGAATTAATTATCTTAATTTATTCTGAAAAGTATCAATAATATGATTTACTTATATTTCTATCATTTAATTTAATTCATTTTAGTTAGTCATTATTAAAAAATTGGTTTAAATATTATAATCATATATATGATATATAGGCATGGGTTTATAGTCTTCTAAATATGCTTAAAGTTATTTTTAAAATTATTATATTTATTTTTATCTAAGTAGGAGAACAATAAAATTACTACAGACTAGTTTTGCTTTTAAAGTCCAATACTTTATATATTTAAACTGTCATTGCTAATTATTTGAACAAGTGATCATAAAGAGTTAATTTTTATTTAATTATATGATATGTATTCTTTAATAGAAACAAATAGGAATTTTGTATATTTAGCTCAAGTATAAGAGTTTAACAAAAAAATAAAGGGAAGATATGAGTTTTTAGCTTATTAAATATACCATATAATTTTAAGTAATATATCTAATAATTTAAAAGCATGCTATTTATTGAGAAAATTTGGGGATTTAATAATTTGGTACATATGTTTTGATTTATATTACAATTATAGGAAATTAAATGGAAAGTTGACTCGTATAAATAAATTTAAATAAACCAAAGAGGAAATTAGATTGAAATTGGTTAAAATAGATCTCAAACAAATCTAAATAACTTAATTTTTGTCTTAATTTGTCCATTTTTCTTGTCTCTACAATAGCAGATACTCTATTGCTTCTTCAACATTTCCATCCATTTCTTTCAAAGCTTTTTTATTTTGGTAATAGTCATAAAATCCACGATCGAATAGTTCTTTTATTTTGGCAACTAAATCTTCTAATTTCTCAATCAATTCTATATCTTCCTCATTTTATTGAACTGTTTAACTTTAAATTAGCTTACCTGATACTTCTGATTATGGAAATGTTTAAGGATTCTAAATTGATTGCTTATTGAAATCTTATAATAATAGCATCATATTTCCTTAATGACATGCAAGTTATGCATAATTTGGTTATTTCATTAAATTACCAATCTCAGGAGATTATTTCGCAATCTTCTAAATCATTGGATCTAGTTACATTCCTTATTCAACAAGCTAAGGATTAGATAAAATCTAAAATAAAAAATGTTACTTTTTTAGCAAGTGGTTTCATTTCCGGATCAGTTAGATAATTAACTGACATCTTTAAATATTCTTAAACTTCATTATCACAGGATTTTATTTACTATGGCATTTTTAGCAAATTTGCAAATTTTGCCTGATTTTATGTATCTTATTGTGATTATGATAGCTTGTTTTACTAAAAAAGAGCTTATTGGTCTTTTAAAATTTGCAATTGCTTCTACTGCTCTAATTAAATTCGCTTCTACTACTCTTCAAGCCTTTATCTTTAAGTTTGATATAGATACATAAATTCATTATTTTAAACATTGCTATTCCTCATGGTATCTTAATCTTTTAAACCCTTTCCGTTATGCAAAATTCTGATCTAATCTATTAAACTCCAAAAACTAGGCATTTTTATTTGATTTGTGAAATTGTTTCATCTAAACTTACTTTTAAGTTAATTTCCTCTCAGTTTTCCACAAATTTAATTTTAATAGTTATATATTCCATTTATAAGACTTATAAGCCTAAAATCCTATAATTAAATTAATGTTTCTCTTATAAATACAGAGCTATTTACTTTTTAGCTCTAAGTCTATTTTATTATTCATTTCCTTTAAAAAATTATTTGCTATTAGCTCTATTAATCTCCCTTATCATTTATTTACTCCTTCCTTTGTTAGACTTAAAAAGAAACTGGAAAAAGCTTGAAATCAAAAGCCAGGTTTTATTTAATAAAAAGTTTATCCTTTTACTTAGTTAGATGCTTATACCTAATTTCAAGTAATAAAGCTTAATAATTCAGTTTTAAGCTGTTGATATAAGTATATTTTTAATCTCTAATTCCTTTAAATTAATATCTTATAAGATTAAATTAAACCTGCTTAGCCTTTATCCTTTGTAATTTGCATAACTTATAGAAAATCATTATTATACTTATAAGGCCAACTTTAAATAGAAAATAGCAGCAGTTCTTAAATTCCATATTGCACTTCTTATTTTAAAGTAAAGACTTAGCTTTTGATTATATAATTTATAGCCTTAATACTTATTAAAGGCTATTATCTTAACTAGCTTATACTTCTTATTATTGCATATCATTTTAGCTATATCTTCCTTATAATATTAGAATTAATAATATTTAGAGTAAGTATATGCAGATTTAGCAGTTACTTTAGAATTATTCAAATTTAAATTAGAAGTTTTTGCTTTAATAATGGAAGATAGATTTTGAACCGTTCTACTAATAAAGCAAAATATTTTAGTTTATCTTTCGTGAATTTAAAGAAATGCTAAGGGCGGTATTAGTTAGGTATAAATAGTGACATTTATTAAGATATATTATTATCAACTACAGAGTAAGAAAATACCCTTGCTGTATGATATCATAATTTTATCAACACTAATAATCCTTAGCTTTTAAAATACTCTTCTTTAGTTTATTTCAATCAGTCAAGTTAAAATTAAAGCAGTTAGGCAGCTTATCCTCAGTTATTGAGTAATTATAAAATAAATAAAAAAAACTGATAATAAAGTAATTTCTACAATATAGCATTTCTTATAATTAGAAGGTGTAATTAATCTTCTTGTAATTATCTTCCAAGATTCTACTATTATCTTATATAATCTTCAAATTAGTCATTTTTACTAAAGTTTTATCTTTTTCTTAAGATTAAGTTAAAAAGTTTATTTACTTAAGAGCTCAGGATTTTGTACTTCCAGAAATCACTAAATACAGTAAATAAATTCCTATGATAAGCTATGTTTTAGAATTGATCCTCTCCACCACCAATCTGCAAAAAATCCAAGTCACCATCGACTCTGCAATCTGACTCAGACATTAAAGAAGGTTAAATTAGTATCTTCCTTATAGAAATTCATCTTCCCAAAATAATTAAATAAGCAAGTAACCTCGCGAAATTATACAAAGGATTCAATTAGCTAATTAAAAATTTGGACTTAAACTCCTTGATTCCTTCCCTTCAATACCATATTTAATTATACGATCTTTTATTAATTGATTATTAACTTTGAGAGATTCAGCTAAGCTTTCGCTTTGTTTCATTCTTTGAACGACCTTTTTACATAAATAACGGAGATTCTGTGCTAATCAATTTCTTCAAATAGGGATCTTAATATTTTAATATATTTACCTTTATAATAAAATTAAAGTCCCTAGCAAAGCTGATATTTTAATGATGTATTTTTGCAAGATCTTAAATTAAACCAGGGATCTTACTAAAGACTGAAGGTATAATCAGACAGTTAAAAATCTTATTCATACTATTCTTTTAATTATAATTAGTATTTCTTATAAAGTGCAAATACTTCTAATGTACCATAAAAGCAAAATAATTTTATAACTAAAAATATTTTAAGTAGATAAGTTCTAAAACTCAGAATTAGAAAGGTAACTTATAAAACTTCCTTCGCTAGTTTTAGTTTTAATTACTTGCTTACAGTAAGATATCAGAATTTTATTAGGAGATAAGACAATATACTGTCAGTTTTATTAATCCTCTATTTTCGTGAAAATAAAATGTATATCTTCCTTATATTATTTATAAAGAACTTGAATTAACAATTTTGAAGAGAATTATTAGTATCTATAAATAAGGATATTGTATAGTAGTTTTCAAAGGATATTAAGGATCGTCATTACTCTGTTGATAGTCCCTTTTTTATTTTTGGTGGATTTGATAATTTGCATGAAGTTTGAATTGTAATTTCTATGTAGATTTAAGAGATTTATTAAGCAAAAGGTTAAGAATTAGGATTTAGGCATCTCATACTATAAAACCAAATAGAATTAATTAACTTCCAAATATTTATAAATAAAACATTCATCCAAATGTTACTTGATAGAAGATGGGTATATATGTTAGAAAAATGCTGAATTTTAAGATGCTGAAAAGAACGAATGAGGAAGGGAGAGATTATTACAAATTTTTAAAATTAATGCTTTTAATTGGAAGAATCATTTTGTAATTTAAGATGCCAATAAATCTTTACAGTTAAATTTAATTTTTAATAATTGAAAAGATGGTGGGAGCTGAGAATGACCTTCGTGACTACACTTTCTGGTTTTATGGCTAGGAACAAGTTCCTTTCCTGTCGCTGAGAAAGTCCCTGGTCAGAGTCATTTTCTGAAGGGAACGCTGTCTTTGAGATTATCCGCTCTTGATAGGGGCTTGAAGCCTGGCTGCTCATAGCGATGGAGCTCCCTAGTAGCTGTGCCTGGAGCACAACAGGATATCCCCGTTATTCCATAAAAAGAGAGCGTCGGGTCGTGCCATCGGAAAGGAGTTTCCGGTCCAAAAACTTTTTTAGTTGAAATTAATTAATTAAATTTAATTTTATATAAGATAATTCTTCACTTTTACTTTGAAAGATTTATAATAGAATAAATTGAGGTGCTTCCTTAAATTTTAACTTTATCTCTTTAAAGTTCATTTTTTTCTATTACTAAACTTATATTTTACTCCGAAAGATGGAGATAATCTAGTTCTCCTACTTTTAGTGTTCTTAGAAAATTTAAACCAATATGCTTCATCTTCGAAAATCGATGAAAATTATGACGAAAATATAAGCAGTGATAGAAAATAAGAAGAGTTATCTAGATTTCGATTTGATACAATTTAACAACTTTCTTTACATCTAACGATGGGAAGTCTGAAGAAAGAAACAAAAACTACTGGACGGAGAGAATAAATTCCTAGAAAAAGGAGAATCTTGCAAACTTTAAAAAATTTGCAAACTTCAGGCCGAAAGGCAAATATTATTTGAATGAATTAATAATAATTATAAAAAAGTGATAACTATTAAAATTTTAAGGATACTCAAATTAATATTCTTACTTTAGGAATAAAAATAACTTATTTACGTCTCTTTATTCAAAAAGATTGTAGATTAACAAGTTTTAAGTCATAAAAATTTGTTAGATGCTGAATATTGAAACACTTTAAATGTACGAAAAAAGATTTAAATAAATTCTATGTCTAGAAATTAATAAGCTTTAGTGGTCTAGTGGTAGAATATTTCGTTGCCATCGAAGTGACCCGGTTCGATTCCCGGCTGATGTATGTTTCGATCATATATTTAAATATATTTTTTATATAAAAAAATGGAGAACTTGGGTATCGATATCAATGCCCTCTTGCATGGTAAGCGAGCACTCTACAATTTGAGCTAGATAACTTTATAATTTATCACTATAAGCTATATAAATAATAAATATTATTTTATTTAATAATAATAACAACAAACTTAAATGTTGAGAGTTTTATCTTCCCCTAGGCTTTCAACCAGGTACCTGCTACCATTTTTCTACATGGATGAATACCACGACCTTTTTTTATATGTGGTAGGTTACCATTAATAGCTAACTTCATTTCTTGATAAAAATTTTTCTTATAGATTCAATTTTCCGTTATTCAGAGTTTATTTAAACTTCTTCATGTTCTTCGTTTTTCTCTTATCCTTAGTTGCTTTCAGTCTCAACATTGTTGTAAAATATGGTAGTTTGAATTTCAGTAGTAACAGTTTTTTATCGATTTTTTCTGATTTTGTTTCTAAAAATATTTTTTCAAATTTCTATATCCGATTCTGTAAATTTATATCAGTTTTTCTTCTTATTATTTTTCTTAATCAATTAATTTAGTTAAGTCTTTTTCTATAACCATATTTTGTTATGGGAATACTATAGATTGTGATTATTCATAAAGTAATTACTCTACTAAGTTATTTTAGATTAGCTGACGACGAAGTATTAATAACTCATTATTTTAGTCGTCAATATTGTTCATTAATTCTCTGATATTTTCCCCTTAATTGTAGATTGTTTCTTCATATTTTTAGCCTACTTTTTACATTTTGTCTAATTTATTTTATAATTTTCGGTCAACTTCATTTTAAGGCTTATCTATCTTTCAAATGAGATTATGATGCACCTGAAGAAGAGGAGATCTTAAGAGATATGATAAAAGGCTAATATATGCAAGAATGGTGATAAGTTTAAACAAGGTAATTCTGCGTAAACTAAATAAAGGTGATGCCACGATAATAAATAAGTATTAATGTACTAATGCTATAAAGTTTAATAGCTCACATAGTTAGTATACTTACAATATTAGAATACTACTTATATTTGGTAGAGCTTTTATAAGGAATTATTATATTAATGCTTAGTTAGTAGTAGATTAAGATATACTAGATACTAAATAAAAAGAACAGTAGTTTTAATATTTGACTTAGCTTATTTAGCTTAATGACTCTCTTTATTATTTATATACTTCTATTATTATCTATATTTTCTACTTCTTAGTTAGATAAAAGTGACAATGCTATGATAAATTCTAAATACGTAATTAAAGTACTAGTATAAATATTAGAGGTATTTAGCTTAATTGCTACTATGTAAGTGAAACAAAAGATTACTAAGTTATTGAATTATTATCTAATAGTCTGATAAAGCACTCGTATTCATTATCGTTTCTGATATTTAAAGTATTTAAAACTTTTATTTTAAATACTTATAAATGGCAACTATCAAGCAAGACAAGGCTGTTGATAAAGATTTATTTATTAATAGCTTAAAGTTAGAAAAGGGAGTTAAAATTGGTCGTTGAAGTTTTGGCTCTGTATATAAAGGAAAATGGTAAGGAAGTATTGACGTCGCTATAAAGGAATTGATAAATTAAAATGTAGCAAACGAGTAAGATTAGGAATTTATATAAGAGCTTCAAATATTAAAAAAAATTCGTCATCCTAATATAGTTTTATTATACGGATATTGTCTTTCCCCAATGAGTTTGATTATGGAGCTAATGTAGCAATCTCTTTAAAAATTTTTGCGAAGTTAGTAAGAGATCTCATGAGAGCTAAGGTATTAAATAAGTTTAGAAACAGCATAGGGATTAAAATATTTACATAATTTAAATATAATACATAGAGACTTAAGAAGTAGCAATATACTATTAGATTATTATCAAAACGCCAAAATTACTGGTTTTGGTTTATCAAAAAAAAAGACAGAGTCTGTGACTTTTAGTACTAATTTACAAGAGGGAGAAACGAGTTGAATGGCTCCAGAATTATTTTAATATTTAGCCTAAGTACAGCAAATATTCGGATATATACGCTTTGGGAATTGTATTTGAGAAATGGCAACAAGAAATAATCCTTTTAACACTTAAAACGAATAAATTGCTTTAAATCAAATTTAAAATGAAGAAAGAGAAGAAATCCCAGAAGAATGTCCTGACTAATTTGCTTAAATAATAAGAGGCTGCTGGCAATAAGAACCAGAAAACAGATTGGATTTAGAAGTAATAAGTTAATGCTTATAATGCTTATTTTATTAATATCTGTTGAGCCATAAATAGCTGCAGAAATAAAATCAAAATCTGAAAGTTATGCTAAGAATCTTAAAAGCTTAGAAAAAAACAAGAATAACAGTTCAAATGGAACAGTATGCTTAAAGATTATTAAGACAACAGAGTTAACTTTAGGTTTATAAATTAATAGCAGTTACGAAATTGAAGAATTTCTTTAAAAATTTAAAGAGGAATCTATAATTATTGAGAACATTAAGTCAAGCATACTAAATAAGCCAGATTTTTTAGCATAAGTAGATGCCATTTAATAGTTAATAACAGAGAAAGAAGATATTATAGATTAAAATTTATTAGGGATAATACAAGCATCAAAATGCAGTAATGAGATAGATTTAGCATCAGCTAATGCAATAACAATACTTAATTATAAAAGTTACTAGTTTAAGAAATAAGATTTGATAGATATAAAAATAAAAGGAGCAGATTTGAGCAACTCATATTTTGAGAATTGTAACTTAAGTAAAGCAAATTTATAAGAAGTTGATTTTAGAAATGCTAAAGTCATTAACTGTTTTTTTGAGAAATCAAATCTAAAAAGTGCAAATTTAAGAAATGCTTAATTCATTAATTGTATTTTTGAAAATGCTGATATGACTAATATTATTTTAGACTAAAAAAACAAATTAAAAGGTCATAAAGGTTTCATCTGTTCTTTAGCATTATCAGCTGACAATAAGTGGTTAATATCAGGAAGTTTAGATACTACAATAAAGATTTGAGATTTTACAAATAATAAGTTGGTAAATACATTAAGCTATCATTAACAAGCTGTATTATCAGTGGCAATATCAATTGACAACAAATGAATAGTATCAGGAAGTAAGGATTAAACAATTATGATATGGGATTTTCAAGCTAATACGATAAAGAAAATATTGAATGGTCATACATCTTCTGTATATTCTATAGTAATAACAAGTAATAATAGATGAATGGTATCAGGAAGTTAAGATGCAACAATAAAGGTATGGAATCTCGAAACTTATGAGTAAAAGTTTACATTAAATATTAATTTTAATATCTTTTAGATAGCATTATCATATGATGATAAGTGATTAGTATCAGGAAGTGACGACAGTACTGTAAATATATGGGATTTCTAAAATTAATAGTTATAGAGTATAATGATAGGCCATACACATATTGTTAGATCAATTGCAATATCAAATAACAACAAATGAATAGTATCAGGAAGTGGTGATACAACGATAAATATATGGGATTTATAAACTAAAGAGTTAAAGAAAACATTGACTGGTCATTCAAAAATAGTTAATTCAATAGCGATTTCAAACGACAATAAATGAATAGTATCGGGAAGCGCTGATGGAACTATAAAAATTTGGGATTTTGTAAATGGTTAATGCAAATTAACATTATAAGGTCATAAAGGAGGAGTATTAAGTGTTATGATAACATTTGATAACAAATGGATTATTTCAGGAGGTAAAGAATAAGAGCAAGGTTAAATAAAAAAGTGAGAATTTAGAGATTATTGTTATCATAAATGTAAGGATAGTAAGAATAGTAAGAGAAGGTAAGTAAAAATTTTATGTTTTAAAAAGTTCGATTTGATGATTTATATGGAAAGAAAGAAATAATAGTAAAAGGAGGTAGTTTTAACAACATTATTGCGAGTGAAGAGGACAAGAAAAGATTAAAAAGGAACTGCAAAATATTTTGAGATGAAGAAAAACTTAAAAATCTAAAATTTAGCTAAGTTAAAAATTTAAAATAATCTATTTACAGAATATCAAAAAGCCTATTTTTAATTTATAAATATTTAAATATAGTTAAATGCTTTTTTATTTAATCTAATTCAAAAGAAAGATCTAAGAAGAAAGAGGTTAGATACAAAATATATAAGATAAGAATAGTAAGAAAAGTGTAAATAAAAATTGAAAGTAATTAATTTAGTTAATTGAGGTCTCTATTGTTTGAAAAAGTTGATATTATGATTTAGTTACAAAATATTAAAATTGATATTAATTAAAATATCTAATTGAAAATAAGGATAAATCAAAATAAGTATAAGGTATGTATCTATCAATGTAGGAAAATGTTAAAAAACAGAATTTTCTTTCTGTAAAATTTTTCATAATATCTCTTTCTTGACTAATTTAGATGAATTTTTACGTGAATCTACTTTTTCTCTTATAGATTTATAAATTTCTAGATTATAGGTATTTCTAACTTCAAAATTATGAAAAATTCTCATACTAACTAGTAGCATTTATAACACTTTAACTGTTTCATCTTCTTAAAATTTTTCTGTCTCTAAATTAAATTAATATTTAGAAAATAATATCTTTAGCTATTCTAGAGTTATATAATTTCCATCTATGAAAAGAATACTTCTAATAGCTAAAATGATATTATCCTTTACATCTTCAGCTAAAAAAATTTCTTCTTTAACAACTTCAATTTAGTTTATTTATTTAAATTTTATTTATATCAAAGAAAAATATAAAAGTAAATCGATATCAAAATTAAAGTATATACTAAAACAAAAAAAATAAAAAAACTGATGCAAGAGTGAATATTTCATGTATATCATAATCTTCTTAAAATATGAAAAGTTTTTGCAATATTTAAAGATAAATAATTGAATTATAATCGAAGAAGTAAAGAATTATCTTAAACTAAATAATTTTTGAAATGAAATTTTCAGTTAAAGTTTTTGATAAAACTTCAAAAATAGAGTTCTCTAAGTTTTGGTTTAATTTGATGAAAAGACTATACTTAAGATTACTATAATAATGAAATTTCTGATATAAAAGTCTTGCACCTCAATAATTTTGATTTATGAATGCTTTAACTTAGAAACTAGGAAAAAAAAAAAGAGTAAAAGTGGTTAAAAGATTAATAAAATAAATTTCAACTATAGAAATGCATAAAATATAATATTTAAAGTAATGAAAAAATTTTAAATATATAAGAAGGAATCTTATTTAAAATAACCAAAAACAATCAGAAAAAGTCTCATACAAAAAGAAAAACAGAAAAATCAAGAAATTTTAAGTTAATATCAAATATAAATAAATTTTAATTTTTTAAAAACCATTAAAAGGAGAAATACAAAAATGATAAAATATAAACATAAAATAAAGATAAAAAAATTAAAGAAAGAAAAATATCAAAAAGAAAAAAAACTTAAAATTTAATAATAAAGATTAGAAATTAAAAAAAAACAATAAAAAAAGAAAAAAAAGAAAACACTGATAGAAAAAAATCATTAAATTAATATGCATAGAACACGTTAATAGAAAAAAATAAAAGAAAGTTAAAAAAGAGAAATAATAAAAAAAATAAATAAAAGTAGATTTAAATAAGATTTAACTCGAAAATAGTAAGACACTTTGGCCGAGTGGTTAAGGCGATGGCCTGCTAAGCCATTGGGAATTTCCCGCGTGAGTTCAAATCTCACAGGTGTCGCTTTTTTTGAAATTGTAAAATACTTTTGAGAAATTCAGTTTAAAACTATTTTAAGGATATATATTAGTGGAATACTTCGTTGCCATCGAAGTGACCCGGGTTCGATTCCCGGGCGATGCATTTTCTTTCTCTTTATGAAAGTTTAACGAAAATTATTCTTTTACGTTTTTACTTCTTTTTCATAAGGTTTTTAAAATAGATTTAAGAAGCATCTTTAGATAATTCATTTTATTAATTAGAAATTCAATAGACAATTTTAGATTCTTTGTATATTTTTTTGTTTTTAATTCAAATAAAATATTATTTTTTAAAGTTTTGAAATTTTTATTCATAGATTTATGATTGTTAATTTTTTTTCTTTATATAGATTTTTTTTTTCATCGATTTCTTAATTTTTAAATTTTTTTTTTATTATGATTTTAACTTTTGCAAAATTTAATTCAATTTTACATTATCTTTTTTCTTTTAAATTTTTTGATTTTTTTTTCTTCTTTTAATTTTTTTTAAATATTTTTGCTTAAATATTTTTTAATAAGCTTCTTAATAGCAATCTTTTTTCTATATGTTTTTTATTAATTTATGGATTATTTTTTATTGATTGTACACATTTTAAGTTTAATATTTTTTAGATCTAATATTGTCTTTTTTTTTAGAGTTTCTTAATTTTAATTTTTTAAATATTCTTCTTTTAATCAAACTTTTTATTGTATATTTTGAAAACTTTTATATTTAATCTTGACTTTATAGAATAATCTTTATTATTTTTTTTAATACAACATTAATAGCTTAGAAAGATAGAATTCGTCTATAATGTTCTAGTTAATCTATAAAAGCTTGATAAAAATTTTTAATATTTTTTTGAGATGAAAGATTTATAGTTTATACTGTTTTTAAAATTTTAGTCTACGAATTTTTAAAAGTTTTCTATTATAATAATTCCAACCTTTATATAAAATATTTATATTCACTTTTTTTATTTTATTTTAATTAGCTAGATCTTATCATTTTTCATTCTTCTTTTTTTCGATTCATCTTTTTATATTTTTTTAAATTTTTTACTTTTTATCAATTTTTATCGTTCAAATAAAATTTTAAGAAAATTAAAAAAAATTAAAACATTGAAATAATACCTTTAAAATAAGTCTTAATTATTTTGATTGAGAGTATTTTTAACTTTAATGTTTAATAATTTTTTAAATATAGCAATCTTATTTTAAATTTAATACTTCTGGAGTTAAAATTTATTATTCTTTACTTAGATTATTTCTCTTAAAAAGTTCTATCATCTTTTTTATTCTTATTTTTTTCTTAAAATCATTTAAATTTATTAATATTAATATGAGAAAAAATCAATTTTTAAATCATAAATAAAGTATCTTTGTACATCATTTCATAGTTTTTAATACTAGTAAACTTTCCAAAAATTATTTAGTTATCTTTACAGAGATAAACAAACCAAATATTTGAATTTTTTCAAATTATTGTTAAGAATATCAAAAATTTTTTCTATCTAACAATAATAAAATTATAATAGATATTACATAACCTTCAGCATTTTTAGTTTCAAACTTATTAATATTTAAAAACAAAGAATAGGACCTGATTTTATCATCTTATGAAGAGCTTGATGAATTTATTAAAAATCTTAGTAATATTTTTAATTCTGAATAAACAAATAATCTTAACTTTCTTTTTATCTTCTTCATATTATATAATCATTTTATTTTCGGTTTATTAGTAGTATGATTTTATATATAATATACATAGTAGATAGAGTTAATATTTTTCTTTAGCTATTAAATTATATAACCCACCAAAACTAAATCTATAAAAATTTTATTTTTCTCTTTATCCCTTTTCATTTTCATAAAATGGTGATTATTCTTAATTTTAAAACTAAATTTTAAAGGTATATAAGTGAGAAATCTAGATAAAAGGAAACTAAAAGTAGAATTTAATGAAATTAAAAATTATGATACATAATTTTAAGCTTATATCCTATAATATAAAGTTGCTATAATTTAATTTAAATAGTTCATATTCCTCTTAAAGAAAGACTGGGTTATACTTTTATTTATTTCCTCTTTAAGTATGTAAAACTTACTCTTTTCTAACTGAGTAAATTAATAATTAATAGATTAGGAATTATTTACGTATTTATGTGCTTTAAATAAATAATTAATAAATAAACTAGTCTCTCAGAATAATTTATGCTTTAAGATATTTTTAAGCAAGTTATGTTTATACGATCTAAATAACTTAATAAAATAATTTGAAATTAAAAATTTATTTCAAATATTAAAACTGGATTAATATTATCCCTTACATCTTCGAATATAGGTCTACAACTATGCTCTTTATTTAAGATTATATTTTTGAGATTATTTCAATTTCTTTATTAATTTAATTTTGGAAAAAAGCTAAAATTTTAAGTTATTTTTCTCAATACAATCTTCTTATTCTGCTATTATTTATAAATATGCAGCTTTAGATCTAGAAGTGATAGAACTAATTAAAAATCTAAATTATATCTTGGATTGAAATCTTTTTTTCAACATGCTATTTAAAACGCTTAAGTCACTCTTTTGTATGAGCACTTCATTCTTGTGCTATTTTTATTTTATTTTGAAGTTATCTACTTTCTTTATTACTTGATCTCAACTTTTTTTGCATTTATCTCTAATTAAAAAAATAAGGATTTTAAAATTAAAGAGTTGATTTAATTTTAGTCTCTAAAAGTATAAAGATAAAAAAGTAAATTAAATAGTAGAAGATGTATAAAGAGAAGCATCATTGTGTATCTCAATAAATAAACATTTTGCTTTTGAATAGAAAATTATAGTTAGAGATCTTAAGTAATAAGGAAATTATTTATTTTATTTAAAGATAAACTTAGATTACAGACAGAAAAACTGTAAGCAAATGAAGTATTATAGTGTTAGAAACTTTACTAAAAATATTTAAAACTTCAATATCTTTAAGTTAGAAATTCTTATAGTTTAAGATGATATATAATAAAGCTATAAATTTTATAAGTCTAAACTTTAAAAAAAATCACTGAAGAAGTAATAGTTAATTTAATTAAAAGAAAGGATTCTTAAAAGTACTAAATTGGACAAAAAGACTCAGAATTATTTGAATTTCTCACTATTAATTACTATGTTTGTGTTCTAATGGAATATATCTTATACTTAATTCAAAATATCTTTGTTTTAATTTAAATATTTCATTCTATATCAAATTTTATTATCTTGTAACTAAATAATTTTAAGTATACACTAATTCAAAAAGATAGAGAAATTAATTATCTAAATAAATTATTTTTAATCAATCTTACTCTTTTCTAATTAATCTCTCTTTCTATTTTTTCCTCTATTTTTTTGCTTATATCTTGCTTAGATTAAATATAAAAAACATTTGATTCTACTTGAATATTTTATATTTAAAAAATAGGTTATTGATACACTATAAATAGACATTTTGAGATTTTTATTTAAATTTGCTTTTAAATTTTTAAGTTCTTAAGTTTTTCTCCTTCTCAAAATATTTTGCAGTTCTTTTTTAATCTTTTCTTGTCCTCTTCACTCGCAATAATGTTGTTAAAAACTACTTCCTTTTATTACTATTTCTTTCTTTCCAAACAAATCATCAAAATCGAACTTCTAAAATTATAAATCTTTTACTTACCTACTCTTACTATTCTTACTATCCTTACATTAATAATACCAATAATCTCTAAAATTCTCACTTTTTTATTTAACCTTATTCTAATTATTTACCTCCTGATATTAACCATTTGTTATCAAACGAGATCTTAACACTTAATACTCCTCCTTTATGACCTTATAATGTTAATTTGCATTAACCAGATGCAAAATCCCAAATTTTTATAGTTCCATCAGCGCTTCCCGATACTATTCATTTATTGTCGTTTGAAATCACTATTGAATTAACTATTTTTGAATGACCAGTCAATGTTTTCTTTAACTCTTTAGTTTATAAATCCCATATATTTATCGTTGTATCACCACTTCCTGATACTATTCATTTGTTGTTATTTGATATTGCAATTGATCTAACAATATGTGTATGGCCTATCATTATACTCTATAACTATTAATTTTAGAAATCCCATATATTTACAGTACTGTCGTCACTTCCTGATACTAATCACTTATCATCATATGATAATGCTATCTAAAAGATATTAAAATTAATATTAAATTTAACTAAAAAAATTTGTGGTACCTTCAATTTTCAGAATATGTTCTTCCAATTGAAGGTATTATATTGTTTTTAAATGTTATTATATATCAAGTTTATTACTCTTCAGAACTAATTTTCTAGTTAGGTTTTTTTTTTTCTTCTAAGTATTTCCTTTCTTGTTCATTTTCAAGCTAATTTTCATTTTTTTCTATTTTCTGTTGTCAATCTTCTTCTTCTTCATCTTCGCTATCGTTTTCCTCTTCGTTCCAATCTTCTTCTTCCTCATCATTTTACATCTAATTTTGTTGGACATCTTATTCTTTGTTTTCTTGTTTTTATTATTCTTCATTCTCTTCATTAACATTTTCTATTCTTAGATTTGCTTCTTTTATTATTTCTCGTATTTCTCTTCTTCTTTCTCTTGTTATAGAATTTCTCGCCTCCTTTTAATAAACATTTGAATGAATATTTTTATTTATTCATCCACCATTTCTATTTTTTTCTTAGGAAAAGAGTTTATATATAGTTAATCGTAACTTATTAGTTTCAAAATATCACATTAACCAATTTTGGAGATCAATCATTCTCTTATATCAATGTAATATATACATTCCATTACATGT
>CAMPDV010006829.1:0-18709 GCA_946699065.1 Loxodes magnus
ATCAAAAACAATGCTTTTTTTTACTTTAAAAATTACAATAATATTTTTCATACTTTGTTAACTCACTCTGGTATTAAAATTTCGTATTCTCACTTCAAAACATATCAAAAACAATGCTTTTTTTTACTTTAAAAATTAACCTACTTTTTTTCATACTTTGTTAACTCACTCTGGTATTAAAATTTCGTATTCTCACTTCAAAACATATCAAAAACAATGCTTTTTTTTACTTTAAAAATTACAATAATATTTTTCATACTTTGTTAACTCACTCTGGTATTAAAATTTCGTATTCTCACTTCAAAACATATCAAAAACAATGCTTTTTTTTACTTTAAAAATTAACCTACTTTTTTTCATACTTTGTTAACTCACTCTGGTATTAAAATTTCGTATTCTCACTTCAAAACATATGAAAAACAATGCTTTTTTTTACTTTAAAAATTACAATAATATTTTTCATACTTTGTTAACTCACTCTGGTATTAAAATTTCGTATTCTCACTTCAAAACATATCAAAAACAATGCTTTTTTTTACTTTAAAAATTATCCTACTTTTTTTCATACTTTGTTAACTCACTCTGGTATTAAAATTTCGTATTCTCACTTCAAAACATATCAAAAACAATGCTTTTTTTTACTTTAAAAATTAACCTACTTTTTTTCATACTTTGTTAACTCACTCTGGTATTAAAATTTCGTATTCTCACTTCAAAACATATCAAAAACAATGCTTTTTTTTACTTAAAAATTAACCTATTTTTTTTCATACTTTGTTAACTCACTCTGGTATTAAAATTTCGTATTCTCACTTCAAAACATATCAAAAACAATGCTTTTTTTTACTTTAAAAATTAACCTACTTTTTTTCATACTTTGTTAACTCACTCTGGTATTAAAATTTCGTATTCTCACTTCAAAACATATCAAAAACAATGCTTTTTTTTACTTTAAAAATTATCCTACTTTTTTTCATACTTTGTTAACTCACTCTGGTATTAAAATTTCGTATTCTCACTTCAAAACATATCAAAAACAATGCTTTTTTTTACTTTAAAAATTAACCTACTTTTTTTCATACTTTGTTAACTCACTCTGGTATTAAAATTTCGTATTCTCACTTCAAAACATATCAAAAACAATGCTTTTTTTTACTTTAAAAATTAACCTACTTTTTTTCATACTTTGTTAACTCACTCTGGTATTAAAATTTCGTATTCTCACTTCAAAACATATCAAAAACAATGCTTTTTTTTACTTTAAAAATTAACCTACTTTTTTTCATACTTTGTTAACTCACTCTGGTATTAAAAATTTCGTATTCTCACTTCAAAACATATCAAAAACAATGCTTTTTTTTACTTTAAAAATTACAATAATATTTTTCATACTTTGTTAACTCACTCTGGTATTAAAATTTCGTATTCTCACTTCAAAACATATCAAAAACAATGCTTTTTTTTACTTTAAAAATTACAATAATATTTTTCATACTTTGTTAACTCACTCTGGTATTAAAATTTCGTATTCTCACTTCAAAACATATCAAAAACAATGCTTTTTTTTACTTTAAAAATTACAATAATATTTTTCATACTTTGTTAACTCACTCTGGTATTAAAATTTCGTATTCTCACTTCAAAACATATCAAAAACAATGCTTTTTTTTACTTTAAAAATTAGCCTACTTTTTTTCATACTTTGTTAACTCACTCTGGTATTAAAATTTCGTATTCTCACTTCAAAACATATCAAAAACAATGCTTTTTTTTACTTTAAAAATTAACCTACTTTTTTTCATACTTTGTTAACTCACTCTGGTATTAAAATTTCGTATTCTCACTTCAAAACATATCAAAAACAATGCTTTTTTTTACTTTAAAAATTACAATAATATTTTTCATACTTTGTTAACTCACTCTGGTATTAAAATTTCGTATTCTCACTTCAAAACATATCAAAAACAATGCTTTTTTTTACTTTAAAAATTACAATAATATTTTTCATACTTTGTTAACTCACTCTGGTATTAAAATTTCGTATTCTCACTTCAAAACATATCAAAAACAATGCTTTTTTTTACTTTAAAAATTACAATAATATTTTTCATACTTTGTTAACTCACTCTGGTATTAAAATTTCGTATTCTCACTTCAAAACATATCAAAAACAATGCTTTTTTTTACTTTAAAAATTAACCTACTTTTTTTCATACTTTGTTAACTCACTCTGGTATTAAAATTTCGTATTCTCACTTCAAAACATATCAAAAACAATGCTTTTTTTTACTTTAAAAATTACAATAATATTTTTCATACTTTGTTAACTCACTCTGGTATTAAAATTTCGTATTCTCACTTCAAAACATATCAAAAACAATGCTTTTTTTTACTTTAAAAATTACAATAATATTTTTCATACTTTGTTAACTCACTCTGGTATTAAAATTTCGTATTCTCACTTCAAAACATATCAAAAACAATGCTTTTTTTTACTTTAAAAATTAACCTACTTTTTTTCATACTTTGTTAACTCACTCTGGTATTAAAATTTCGTATTCTCACTTCAAAACATATCAAAAACAATGCTTTTTTTTACTTTAAAAATTACAATAATATTTTTCATACTTTGTTAACTCACTCTGGTATTAAAATTTCGTATTCTCACTTCAAAACATATCAAAAACAATGCTTTTTTTTACTTTAAAAATTAACCTACTTTTTTTCATACTTTGTTAACTCACTCTGGTATTAAAATTTCGTATTCTCACTTCAAAACATATGAAAAACAATGCTTTTTTTTACTTTAAAAATTACAATAATATTTTTCATACTTTGTTAACTCACTCTGGTATTAAAATTTCGTATTCTCACTTCAAAACATATCAAAAACAATGCTTTTTTTTACTTTAAAAATTATCCTACTTTTTTTCATACTTTGTTAACTCACTCTGGTATTAAAATTTCGTATTCTCACTTCAAAACATATCAAAAACAATGCTTTTTTTTACTTTAAAAATTAACCTACTTTTTTTCATACTTTGTTAACTCACTCTGGTATTAAAATTTCGTATTCTCACTTCAAAACATATCAAAAACAATGCTTTTTTTTACTTTAAAAATTAACCTATTTTTTTTCATACTTTGTTAACTCACTCTGGTATTAAAATTTCGTATTCTCACTTCAAAACATATCAAAAACAATGCTTTTTTTTACTTTAAAAATTAACCTACTTTTTTTCATACTTTGTTAACTCACTCTGGTATTAAAATTTCGTATTCTCACTTCAAAACATATCAAAAACAATGCTTTTTTTTACTTTAAAAATTATCCTACTTTTTTTCATACTTTGTTAACTCACTCTGGTATTAAAATTTCGTATTCTCACTTCAAAACATATCAAAAACAATGCTTTTTTTTACTTTAAAAATTAACCTACTTTTTTTCATACTTTGTTAACTCACTCTGGTATTAAAATTTCGTATTCTCACTTCAAAACATATCAAAAACAATGCTTTTTTTTACTTTAAAAATTAACCTACTTTTTTTCATACTTTGTTAACTCACTCTGGTATTAAAATTTCGTATTCTCACTTCAAAACATATCAAAAACAATGCTTTTTTTTACTTTAAAAATTAACCTACTTTTTTTCATACTTTGTTAACTCACTCTGGTATTAAAATTTCGTATTCTCACTTCAAAACATATCAAAAACAATGCTTTTTTTTACTTTAAAAATTACAATAATATTTTTCATACTTTGTTAACTCACTCTGGTATTAAAATTTCGTATTCTCACTTCAAAACATATCAAAAACAATGCTTTTTTTTACTTTAAAAATTACAATAATATTTTTCATACTTTGTTAACTCACTCTGGTATTAAAATTTCGTATTCTCACTTCAAAACATATCAAAAACAATGCTTTTTTTTACTTTAAAAATTAACCTACTTTTTTTCATACTTTGTTAACTCACTCTGGTATTAAAATTTCGTATTCTCACTTCAAAACATATCAAAAACAATGCTTTTTTTTACTTTAAAAATTACAATAATATTTTTCATACTTTGTTAACTCACTCTGGTATTAAAATTTCGTATTCTCACTTCAAAACATATCAAAAACAATGCTTTTTTTTACTTTAAAAATTAACCTACTTTTTTTCATACTTTGTTAACTCACTCTGGTATTAAAATTTCGTATTCTCACTTCAAAACATATCAAAAACAATGCTTTTTTTTACTTTAAAAATTAACCTACTTTTTTTCATACTTTGTTAACTCACTCTGGTATTAAAATTTCGTATTCTCACTTCAAAACATATCAAAAACAATGCTTTTTTTTACTTTAAAAATTAACCTATTTTTTTTCATACTTTGTTAACTCACTCTGGTATTAAAATTTCGTATTCTCACTTCAAAACATATCAAAAACAATGCTTTTTTTTACTTTAAAAATTAACCTATTTTTTTTCATACTTTGTTAACTCACTCTGGTATTAAAATTTCGTATTCTCACTTCAAAACATATCAAAAACAATGCTTTTTTTTACTTTAAAAATTAACCTACTTTTTTTCATACTTTGTTAACTCACTCTGGTATTAAAATTTCGTATTCTCACTTCAAAACATATCAAAAACAATGCTTTTTTTTACTTTAAAAATTAACCTACTTTTTTTCATACTTTGTTAACTCACTCTGGTATTAAAATTTCGTATTCTCACTTCAAAACATATCAAAAACAATGCTTTTTTTTACTTTAAAAATTAACCTACTTTTTTTCATACTTTGTTAACTCACTCTGGTATTAAAATTTCGTATTCTCACTTCAAAACATATGAAAAACAATGCTTTTTTTTACTTTAAAAATTAACCTACTTTTTTTCATACTTTGTTAACTCACTCTGGTATTAAAATTTCGTATTCTCACTTCAAAACATATCAAAAACAATGCTTTTTTTTACTTTAAAAATTACAATAATATTTTTCATACTTTGTTAACTCACTCTGGTATTAAAATTTCGTATTCTCACTTCAAAACATATCAAAAACAATGCTTTTTTTTACTTTAAAAATTAACCTACTTTTTTTCATACTTTGTTAACTCACTCTGGTATTAAAATTTCGTATTCTCACTTCAAAACATATGAAAAACAATGCTTTTTTTTACTTTAAAAATTACAATAATATTTTTCATACTTTGTTAACTCACTCTGGTATTAAAATTTCGTATTCTCACTTCAAAACATATCAAAAACAATGCTTTTTTTTACTTTAAAAATTATCCTACTTTTTTTCATACTTTGTTAACTCACTCTGGTATTAAAATTTCGTATTCTCACTTCAAAACATATCAAAAACAATGCTTTTTTTTACTTTAAAAATTAACCTACTTTTTTTCATACTTTGTTAACTCACTCTGGTATTAAAATTTCGTATTCTCACTTCAAAACATATCAAAAACAATGCTTTTTTTTACTTTAAAAATTAACCTATTTTTTTTCATACTTTGTTAACTCACTCTGGTATTAAAATTTCGTATTCTCACTTCAAAACATATCAAAAACAATGCTTTTTTTTACTTTAAAAATTAACCTACTTTTTTTCATACTTTGTTAACTCACTCTGGTATTAAAATTTCGTATTCTCACTTCAAAACATATCAAAAACAATGCTTTTTTTTACTTTAAAAATTATCCTACTTTTTTTCATACTTTGTTAACTCACTCTGGTATTAAAATTTCGTATTCTCACTTCAAAACATATCAAAAACAATGCTTTTTTTTACTTTAAAAATTAACCTACTTTTTTTCATACTTTGTTAACTCACTCTGGTATTAAAATTTCGTATTCTCACTTCAAAACATATCAAAAACAATGCTTTTTTTTACTTTAAAAATTAACCTACTTTTTTTCATACTTTGTTAACTCACTCTGGTATTAAAATTTCGTATTCTCACTTCAAAACATATCAAAAACAATGCTTTTTTTTACTTTAAAAATTAACCTACTTTTTTTCATACTTTGTTAACTCACTCTGGTATTAAAATTTCGTATTCTCACTTCAAAACATATCAAAAACAATGCTTTTTTTTACTTTAAAAATTACAATAATATTTTTCATACTTTGTTAACTCACTCTGGTATTAAAATTTCGTATTCTCACTTCAAAACATATCAAAAACAATGCTTTTTTTTACTTTAAAAATTACAATAATATTTTTCATACTTTGTTAACTCACTCTGGTATTAAAATTTCGTATTCTCACTTCAAAACATATCAAAAACAATGCTTTTTTTTACTTTAAAAATTAACCTACTTTTTTTCATACTTTGTTAACTCACTCTGGTATTAAAATTTCGTATTCTCACTTCAAAACATATCAAAAACAATGCTTTTTTTTACTTTAAAAATTACAATAATATTTTTCATACTTTGTTAACTCACTCTGGTATTAAAATTTCGTATTCTCACTTCAAAACATATCAAAAACAATGCTTTTTTTTACTTTAAAAATTAACCTACTTTTTTTCATACTTTGTTAACTCACTCTGGTATTAAAATTTCGTATTCTCACTTCAAAACATATCAAAAACAATGCTTTTTTTTACTTTAAAAATTAACCTACTTTTTTTCATACTTTGTTAACTCACTCTGGTATTAAAATTTCGTATTCTCACTTCAAAACATATCAAAAACAATGCTTTTTTTTACTTTAAAAATTAACCTATTTTTTTTCATACTTTGTTAACTCACTCTGGTATTAAAATTTCGTATTCTCACTTCAAAACATATCAAAAACAATGCTTTTTTTTACTTTAAAAATTAACCTATTTTTTTTCATACTTTGTTAACTCACTCTGGTATTAAAATTTCGTATTCTCACTTCAAAACATATCAAAAACAATGCTTTTTTTTACTTTAAAAATTAACCTACTTTTTTTCATACTTTGTTAACTCACTCTGGTATTAAAATTTCGTATTCTCACTTCAAAACATATCAAAAACAATGCTTTTTTTTACTTTAAAAATTAACCTACTTTTTTTCATACTTTGTTAACTCACTCTGGTATTAAAATTTCGTATTCTCACTTCAAAACATATCAAAAACAATGCTTTTTTTTACTTTAAAAATTAACCTACTTTTTTTCATACTTTGTTAACTCACTCTGGTATTAAAATTTCGTATTCTCACTTCAAAACATATGAAAAACAATGCTTTTTTTTACTTTAAAAATTAACCTACTTTTTTTCATACTTTGTTAACTCACTCTGGTATTAAAATTTCGTATTCTCACTTCAAAACATATCAAAAACAATGCTTTTTTTTACTTTAAAAATTACAATAATATTTTTCATACTTTGTTAACTCACTCTGGTATTAAAATTTCGTATTCTCACTTCAAAACATATCAAAAACAATGCTTTTTTTTACTTTAAAAATTAACCTACTTTTTTTCATACTTTGTTAACTCACTCTGGTATTAAAATTTCGTATTCTCACTTCAAAACATATCAAAAACAATGCTTTTTTTTACTTTAAAAATTACAATAATATTTTTCATACTTTGTTAACTCACTCTGGTATTAAAATTTCGTATTCTCACTTCAAAACATATCAAAAACAATGCTTTTTTTTACTTTAAAAATTAACCTACTTTTTTTCATACTTTGTTAACTCACTCTGGTATTAAAATTTCGTATTCTCACTTCAAAACATATCAAAAACAATGCTTTTTTTTACTTTAAAAATTAACCTATTTTTTTTCATACTTTGTTAACTCACTCTGGTATTAAAATTTCGTATTCTCACTTCAAAACATATCAAAAACAATGCTTTTTTTTACTTTAAAAATTAACCTACTTTTTTTCATACTTTGTTAACTCACTCTGGTATTAAAATTTCGTATTCTCACTTCAAAACATATCAAAAACAATGCTTTTTTTTACTTTAAAAATTAGCCTACTTTTTTTCATACTTTGTTAACTCACTCTGGTATTAAAATTTCGTATTCTCACTTCAAAACATATCAAAAACAATGCTTTTTTTTACTTTAAAAATTAACCTACTTTTTTTCATACTTTGTTAACTCACTCTGGTATTAAAATTTCGTATTCTCACTTCAAAACATATCAAAAACAATGCTTTTTTTTACTTTAAAAATTAACCTACTTTTTTTCATACTTTGTTAACTCACTCTGGTATTAAAATTTCGTATTCTCACTTCAAAACATATCAAAAACAATGCTTTTTTTTACTTTAAAAATTAACCTACTTTTTTTCATACTTTGTTAACTCACTCTGGTATTAAAATTTCGTATTCTCACTTCAAAACATATCAAAAACAATGCTTTTTTTTACTTTAAAAATTACAATAATATTTTTCATACTTTGTTAACTCACTCTGGTATTAAAATTTCGTATTCTCACTTCAAAACATATCAAAAACAATGCTTTTTTTTACTTTAAAAATTAACCTACTTTTTTTCATACTTTGTTAACTCACTCTGGTATTAAAATTTCGTATTCTCACTTCAAAACATATCAAAAACAATGCTTTTTTTTACTTTAAAAATTAACCTACTTTTTTTCATACTTTGTTAACTCACTCTGGTATTAAAATTTCGTATTCTCACTTCAAAACATATCAAAAACAATGCTTTTTTTTACTTTAAAAATTACAATAATATTTTTCATACTTTGTTAACTCACTCTGGTATTAAAATTTCGTATTCTCACTTCAAAACATATCAAAAACAATGCTTTTTTTTACTTTAAAAATTACTCAACTATTTTTCATACATTGTTAACTCACTCTGGTATTAAAATTTCGTATTCTCACTTCAAAACATATCAAAAACAATGCTTTTTTTTACTTTAAAAATTACAATAATATTTTTCATACTTTGTTAACTCACTCTGGTATTAAAATTTCGTATTCTCACTTCAAAACATATCAAAAACAATGCTTTTTTTTACTTTAAAAATTACAATAATATTTTTCATACTTTGTTAACTCACTCTGGTATTAAAATTTCGTATTCTCACTTCAAAACATATCAAAAACAATGCTTTTTTTTACTTTAAAAATTATCCTACTTTTTTTCATACTTTGTTAACTCACTCTGGTATTAAAATTTCGTATTCTCACTTCAAAACATATCAAAAACAATGCTTTTTTTTACTTTAAAAATTAACCTACTTTTTTTCATACTTTGTTAACTCACTCTGGTATTAAAATTTCGTATTCTCACTTCAAAACATATCAAAAACAATGCTTTTTTTTACTTTAAAAATTACAATAATATTTTTCATACTTTGTTAACTCACTCTGGTATTAAAATTTCGTATTCTCACTTCAAAACATATCAAAAACAATGCTTTTTTTTACTTTAAAAATTACTCAACTATTTTTCATACATTGTTAACTCACTCTGGTATTAAAATTTCGTATTCTCACTTCAAAACATATCAAAAACAATGCTTTTTTTTACTTTAAAAATTAACCTACTTTTTTTCATACTTTGTTAACTCACTCTGGTATTAAAATTTCGTATTCTCACTTCAAAACATATCAAAAACAATGCTTTTTTTTACTTTAAAAATTACAATAATATTTTTCATACTTTGTTAACTCACTCTGGTATTAAAATTTCGTATTCTCACTTCAAAACATATCAAAAACAATGCTTTTTTTTACTTTAAAAATTACAATAATATTTTTCATACTTTGTTAACTCACTCTGGTATTAAAATTTCGTATTCTCACTTCAAAACATATCAAAAACAATGCTTTTTTTTACTTTAAAAATTATCCTACTTTTTTTCATACTTTGTTAACTCACTCTGGTATTAAAATTTCGTATTCTCACTTCAAAACATATCAAAAACAATGCTTTTTTTTACTTTAAAAATTAACCTACTTTTTTTCATACTTTGTTAACTCACTCTGGTATTAAAATTTCGTATTCTCACTTCAAAACATATCAAAAACAATGCTTTTTTTTACTTTAAAAATTACAATAATATTTTTCATACTTTGTTAACTCACTCTGGTATTAAAATTTCGTATTCTCACTTCAAAACATATCAAAAACAATGCTTTTTTTTACTTTAAAAATTACAATAATATTTTTCATACTTTGTTAACTCACTCTGGTATTAAAATTTCGTATTCTCACTTCAAAACATATCAAAAACAATGCTTTTTTTTACTTTAAAAATTATCCTACTTTTTTTCATACTTTGTTAACTCACTCTGGTATTAAAATTTCGTATTCTCACTTCAAAACATATCAAAAACAATGCTTTTTTTTACTTTAAAAATTACAATAATATTTTTCATACTTTGTTAACTCACTCTGGTATTAAAATTTCGTATTCTCACTTCAAAACATATCAAAAACAATGCTTTTTTTTACTTTAAAAATTACAATAATATTTTTCATACATTGTTAACTCACTCTGGTATTAAAATTTCGTATTCTCACTTCAAAACATATCAAAAACAATGCTTTTTTTTACTTTAAAAATTATCCTACTTTTTTTCATACTTTGTTAACTCACTCTGGTATTAAAATTTCGTATTCTCACTTCAAAACATATCAAAAACAATGCTTTTTTTTACTTTAAAAATTAACCTACTTTTTTTCATACTTTGTTAACTCACTCTGGTATTAAAATTTCGTATTCTCACTTCAAAACATATCAAAAACAATGCTTTTTTTTACTTTAAAAATTAACCTACTTTTTTTCATACTTTGTTAACTCACTCTGGTATTAAAATTTCGTATTCTCACTTCAAAACATATCAAAAACAATGCTTTTTTTTACTTTAAAAATTAACCTACTTTTTTTCATACTTTGTTAACTCACTCTGGTATTAAAATTTCGTATTCTCACTTCAAAACATATCAAAAAACAATGCTTTTTTTTACTTTAAAAATTAACCTACTTTTTTTCATACTTTGTTAACTCACTCTGGTATTAAAATTTCGTATTCTCACTTCAAAACATATCAAAAACAATGCTTTTTTTTACTTTAAAAATTAACCTACTTTTTTTCATACTTTGTTAACTCACTCTGGTATTAAAATTTCGTATTCTCACTTCAAAACATATCAAAAACAATGCTTTTTTTTACTTTAAAAATTACAATAATATTTTTCATACTTTGTTAACTCACTCTGGTATTAAAATTTCGTATTCTCACTTCAAAACATATCAAAAACAATGCTTTTTTTTACTTTAAAAATTAACCTACTTTTTTTCATACTTTGTTAACTCACTCTGGTATTAAAATTTCGTATTCTCACTTCAAAACATATCAAAAACAATGCTTTTTTTTACTTTAAAAATTAACCTACTTTTTTTCATACTTTGTTAACTCACTCTGGTATTAAAATTTCGTATTCTCACTTCAAAACATATCAAAAACAATGCTTTTTTTTACTTTAAAAATTACAATAATATTTTTCATACTTTGTTAACTCACTCTGGTATTAAAATTTCGTATTCTCACTTCAAAACATATCAAAAACAATGCTTTTTTTTACTTTAAAAATTACTCAACTATTTTTCATACATTGTTAACTCACTCTGGTATTAAAATTTCGTATTCTCACTTCAAAACATATCAAAAACAATGCTTTTTTTTACTTTAAAAATTACAATAATATTTTTCATACTTTGTTAACTCACTCTGGTATTAAAATTTCGTATTCTCACTTCAAAACATATCAAAAACAATGCTTTTTTTTACTTTAAAAATTACAATAATATTTTTCATACTTTGTTAACTCACTCTGGTATTAAAATTTCGTATTCTCACTTCAAAACATATCAAAAACAATGCTTTTTTTTACTTTAAAAATTATCCTACTTTTTTTCATACTTTGTTAACTCACTCTGGTATTAAAATTTCGTATTCTCACTTCAAAACATATCAAAAACAATGCTTTTTTTTACTTTAAAAATTAACCTACTTTTTTTCATACTTTGTTAACTCACTCTGGTATTAAAATTTCGTATTCTCACTTCAAAACATATCAAAAACAATGCTTTTTTTTACTTTAAAAATTACAATAATATTTTTCATACTTTGTTAACTCACTCTGGTATTAAAATTTCGTATTCTCACTTCAAAACATATCAAAAACAATGCTTTTTTTTACTTTAAAAATTACTCAACTATTTTTCATACATTGTTAACTCACTCTGGTATTAAAATTTCGTATTCTCACTTCAAAACATATCAAAAACAATGCTTTTTTTTACTTTAAAAATTAACCTACTTTTTTTCATACTTTGTTAACTCACTCTGGTATTAAAATTTCGTATTCTCACTTCAAAACATATCAAAAACAATGCTTTTTTTTACTTTAAAAAATTACAATAATATTTTTCATACTTTGTTAACTCACTCTGGTATTAAAATTTCGTATTCTCACTTCAAAACATATCAAAAACAATGCTTTTTTTTACTTTAAAAATTACAATAATATTTTTCATACTTTGTTAACTCACTCTGGTATTAAAATTTCGTATTCTCACTTCAAAACATATCAAAAACAATGCTTTTTTTTACTTTAAAAATTATCCTACTTTTTTTCATACTTTGTTAACTCACTCTGGTATTAAAATTTCGTATTCTCACTTCAAAACATATCAAAAACAATGCTTTTTTTTACTTTAAAAATTAACCTACTTTTTTTCATACTTTGTTAACTCACTCTGGTATTAAAATTTCGTATTCTCACTTCAAAACATATCAAAAACAATGCTTTTTTTTACTTTAAAAATTACAATAATATTTTTCATACTTTGTTAACTCACTCTGGTATTAAAATTTCGTATTCTCACTTCAAAACATATCAAAAACAATGCTTTTTTTTACTTTAAAAATTACAATAATATTTTTCATACTTTGTTAACTCACTCTGGTATTAAAATTTCGTATTCTCACTTCAAAACATATCAAAAACAATGCTTTTTTTTACTTTAAAAATTATCCTACTTTTTTTCATACTTTGTTAACTCACTCTGGTATTAAAATTTCGTATTCTCACTTCAAAACATATCAAAAACAATGCTTTTTTTTACTTTAAAAATTACAATAATATTTTTCATACTTTGTTAACTCACTCTGGTATTAAAATTTCGTATTCTCACTTCAAAACATATCAAAAACAATGCTTTTTTTTACTTTAAAAATTATCCTACTTTTTTTCATACTTTGTTAACTCACTCTGGTATTAAAATTTCGTATTCTCACTTCAAAACATATCAAAAACAATGCTTTTTTTTACTTTAAAAATTAACCTACTTTTTTTCATACTTTGTTAACTCACTCTGGTATTAAAATTTCGTATTCTCACTTCAAAACATATCAAAAACAATGCTTTTTTTTACTTTAAAAATTACAATAATATTTTTCATACTTTGTTAACTCACTCTGGTATTAAAATTTCGTATTCTCACTTCAAAACATATCAAAAACAATGCTTTTTTTTTACTTTAAAAATTACAATAATATTTTTCATACTTTGTTAACTCACTCTGGTATTAAAATTTCGTATTCTCACTTCAAAACATATCAAAAACAATGCTTTTTTTTACTTTAAAAATTATCCTACTTTTTTTCATACTTTGTTAACTCACTCTGGTATTAAAATTTCGTATTCTCACTTCAAAACATATCAAAAACAATGCTTTTTTTTACTTTAAAAATTACAATAATATTTTTCATACTTTGTTAACTCACTCTGGTATTAAAATTTCGTATTCTCACTTCAAAACATATCAAAAACAATGCTTTTTTTTTACTTTAAAAATTACAATAATATTTTTCATACATTGTTAACTCACTCTGGTATTAAAATTTCGTATTCTCACTTCAAAACATATCAAAAACAATGCTTTTTTTTTACTTTAAAAATTATCCTACTTTTTTTCATACTTTGTTAACTCACTCTGGTATTAAAATTTCGTATTCTCACTTCAAAACATATCAAAAACAATGCTTTTTTTTACTTTAAAAATTATCCTACTTTTTTTCATACTTTGTTAACTCACTCTGGTATTAAAATTTCGTATTCTCACTTCAAAACATATCAAAAACAATGCTTTTTTTTTACTTTAAAAATTAACCTACTTTTTTTCATACTTTGTTAACTCACTCTGGTATTAAAATTTCGTATTCTCACTTCAAAACATATCAAAAACAATGCTTTTTTTTACTTTAAAAATTACAATAATATTTTTCATACTTTGTTAACTCACTCTGGTATTAAAATTTCGTATTCTCACTTCAAAACATATCAAAAACAATGCTTTTTTTTTACTTTAAAAATTACAATAATATTTTTCATACTTTGTTAACTCACTCTGGTATTAAAATTTCGTATTCTCACTTCAAAACATATCAAAAACAATGCTTTTTTTTACTTTAAAAATTACAATAATATTTTTCATACTTTGTTAACTCACTCTGGTATTAAAATTTCGTATTCTCACTTCAAAACATATCAAAAACAATGCTTTTTTTTACTTTAAAAATTAACCTACTTTTTTTCATACTTTGTTAACTCACTCTGGTATTAAAATTTCGTATTCTCACTTCAAAACATATCAAAAACAATGCTTTTTTTTACTTTAAAAATTAACCTACTTTTTTTCATACTTTGTTAACTCACTCTGGTATTAAAATTTCGTATTCTCACTTCAAAACATATCAAAAACAATGCTTTTTTTTACTTTAAAAATTAACCTACTTTTTTTCATACTTTGTTAACTCACTCTGGTATTAAAATTTCGTATTCTCACTTCAAAACATATCAAAAACAATGCTTTTTTTTACTTTAAAAATTACAATAATATTTTTCATACTTTGTTAACTCACTCTGGTATTAAAATTTCGTATTCTCACTTCAAAACATATCAAAAACAATGCTTTTTTTTACTTTAAAAATTACAATAATATTTTTCATACTTTGTTAACTCACTCTGGTATTAAAATTTCGTATTCTCACTTCAAAACATATCAAAAACAATGCTTTTTTTTACTTTAAAAATTACAATAATATTTTTCATACTTTGTTAACTCACTCTGGTATTAAAATTTCGTATTCTCACTTCAAAACATATCAAAAACAATGCTTTTTTTTACTTTAAAAATTACAATAATATTTTTCATACTTTGTTAACTCACTCTGGTATTAAAATTTCGTATTCTCACTTCAAAACATATCAAAAACAATGCTTTTTTTTACTTTAAAAATTACAATAATATTTTTCATACTTTGTTAACTCACTCTGGTATTAAAATTTCGTATTCTCACTTCAAAACATATCAAAAACAATGCTTTTTTTTACTTTAAAAATTAACCTACTTTTTTTCATACTTTGTTAACTCACTCTGGTATTAAAATTTCGTATTCTCACTTCAAAACATATCAAAAACAATGCTTTTTTTTACTTTAAAAATTACAATAATATTTTTCATACTTTGTTAACTCACTCTGGTATTAAAATTTCGTATTCTCACTTCAAAAACATATCAAAAACAATGCTTTTTTTTACTTTAAAAATTAACCTACTTTTTTTCATACTTTGTTAACTCACTCTGGTATTAAAATTTCGTATTCTCACTTCAAAACATATCAAAAACAATGCTTTTTTTTACTTTAAAAATTACAATAATATTTTTCATACTTTGTTAACTCACTCTGGTATTAAAATTTCGTATTCTCACTTCAAAACATATCAAAAACAATGCTTTTTTTTACTTTAAAAATTACAATAATATTTTTCATACTTTGTTAACTCACTCTGGTATTAAAATTTCGTATTCTCACTTCAAAACATATCAAAAACAATGCTTTTTTTTTACTTTAAAAATTACAATAATATTTTTCATACTTTGTTAACTCACTCTGGTATTAAAATTTCGTATTCTCACTTCAAAACATATCAAAAACAATGCTTTTTTTTACTTTAAAAATTAACCTACTTTTTTTCATACTTTGTTAACTCACTCTGGTATTAAAATTTCGTATTCTCACTTCAAAACATATCAAAAACAATGCTTTTTTTTACTTTAAAAATTACAATAATATTTTTCATACTTTGTTAACTCACTCTGGTATTAAAATTTCGTATTCTCACTTCAAAACATATCAAAAACAATGCTTTTTTTTACTTTAAAAATTAACCTACTTTTTTTCATACTTTGTTAACTCACTCTGGTATTAAAATTTCGTATTCTCACTTCAAAACATATCAAAAACAATGCTTTTTTTTACTTTAAAAATTAACCTACTTTTTTTCATACTTTGTTAACTCACTCTGGTATTAAAATTTCGTATTCTCACTTCAAAACATATCAAAAACAATGCTTTTTTTTACTTTAAAAATTAACCTACTTTTTTTCATACTTTGTTAACTCACTCTGGTATTAAAATTTCGTATTCTCACTTCAAAACATATCAAAAACAATGCTTTTTTTTACTTTAAAAATTACAATAATATTTTTCATACTTTGTTAACTCACTCTGGTATTAAAATTTCGTATTCTCACTTCAAAACATATCAAAAACAATGCTTTTTTTTACTTTAAAAATTACAATAATATTTTTTCATACTTTGTTAACTCACTCTGGTATTAAAATTTCGTATTCTCACTTCAAAACATATCAAAAACAATGCTTTTTTTTACTTTAAAAATTAACCTACTTTTTTTCATACTTTGTTAACTCACTCTGGTATTAAAATTTCGTATTCTCACTTCAAAACATATCAAAAACAATGCTTTTTTTTACTTTAAAAATTACAATAATATTTTTCATACTTTGTTAACTCACTCTGGTATTAAAATTTCGTATTCTCACTTCAAAACATATCAAAAACAATGCTTTTTTTTACTTTAAAAATTAACCTACTTTTTTTCATACTTTGTTAACTCACTCTGGTATTAAAATTTCGTATTCTCACTTCAAAACATATGAAAAACAATGCTTTTTTTTTACTTTAAAAATTACAATAATATTTTTCATACTTTGTTAACTCACTCTGGTATTAAAATTTCGTATTCTCACTTCAAAACATATCAAAAACAATGCTTTTTTTTACTTTAAAAATTATCCTACTTTTTTTCATACTTTGTTAACTCACTCTGGTATTAAAATTTCGTATTCTCACTTCAAAACATATCAAAAACAATGCTTTTTTTTACTTTAAAAATTAACCTACTTTTTTTCATACTTTGTTAACTCACTCTGGTATTAAAATTTCGTATTCTCACTTCAAAACATATCAAAAACAATGCTTTTTTTTACTTTAAAAATTAACCTACTTTTTTTCATACTTTGTTAACTCACTCTGGTATTAAAATTTCGTATTCTCACTTCAAAACATATCAAAAACAATGCTTTTTTTTACTTTAAAAATTAACCTACTTTTTTTCATACTTTGTTAACTCACTCTGGTATTAAAATTTCGTATTCTCACTTCAAAACATATCAAAAACAATGCTTTTTTTTACTTTAAAAATTATCCTACTTTTTTTTCATACTTTGTTAACTCACTCTGGTATTAAAATTTCGTATTCTCACTTCAAAACATATCAAAAACAATGCTTTTTTTTACTTTAAAAATTACAATAATATTTTTCATACTTTGTTAACTCACTCTGGTATTAAAATTTCGTATTCTCACTTCAAAACATATCAAAAACAATGCTTTTTTTTACTTTAAAAATTACAATAATATTTTTCATACTTTGTTAACTCACTCTGGTATTAAAATTTCGTATTCTCACTTCAAAACATATCAAAAACAATGCTTTTTTTTACTTTAAAGATTATCCTACTTTTTTTCATACTTTGTTAACTCACTCTGGTATTAAAATTTCGTATTCTCACTTCAAAACATATCAAAAACAATGCTTTTTTTTACTTTAAAAATTATCCTACTTTTTTTCATACTTTGTTAACTCACTCTGGTATTAAAATTTCGTATTCTCACTTCAAAACATATCAAAAACAATGCTTTTTTTTTACTTTAAAAATTAACCTACTTTTTTTCATACTTTGTTAACTCACTCTGTATTAAAATTTCGTATTCTCACTTCAAAACATATCAAAAACAATGCTTTTTTTTACTTTAAAAATTAACCTACTTTTTTTCATACTTTGTTAACTCACTCTGGTATTAAAATTTCGTATTCTCACTTCAAAACATATCAAAAACAATGCTTTTTTTTACTTTAAAAATTACAATAATATTTTTCATACTTTGTTAACTCACTCTGGTATTAAAATTTCGTATTCTCACTCAAAACATATCAAAAACAATGCTTTTTTTTACTTTAAAAATTAACCTACTTTTTTTCATACTTTGTTAACTCACTCTGGTATTAAAATTTCGTATTCTCACTTCAAAACATATCAAAAACAATGCTTTTTTTTACTTTAAAAATTACAATAATATTTTTCATACTTTGTTAACTCACTCTGGTATTAAAATTTCGTATTCTCACTTCAAAACATATCAAAAACAATGCTTTTTTTTACTTTAAAAATTAACCTACTTTTTTTCATACTTTGTTAACTCACTCTGGTATTAAAATTTCGTATTCTCACTTCAAAACATATCAAAAACAATGCTTTTTTTTACTTTAAAAATTACAATAATATTTTTCATACTT
>CAMPDV010006830.1:0-19398 GCA_946699065.1 Loxodes magnus
ATACGAAATTTTAATACCAGAGTGAGTTAACAATGAATGAAAAAAAGTAGTGTAATTTTTAAAGTAAAAAAAAGCATAGTTTTAGATATCTTTTGAAGTGAGAATACGAAATTTTAATACCAGAGTGAGTTAACAATGTATGAAAAAAAGTAGTGTAATTTTTAAAGTAAAAAAAAGCATAGTTTTAGATATCTTTTGAAGTGAGAATACGAAATTTTAATACCAGAGTGAGTTAACAATGAATGAAAAAAAGTAGTGTAATTTTTAAAGTAAAAAAAAGCATAGTTTTATAAGTGTTTTGAAGTGAGAATACGAAATTTTAATACCAGAGTGAGTTAACAATGCATGAAAAAAAGTAGTGTAATTTTTAAAGTAAAAAAAAGCATAGTTTTAGATATCTTTTGAAGTGAGAATACGAAATTTTAATACCAGAGTGAGTTAACAATGAATGAAAAAAAGTAGTGTAATTTTTAAAGTAAAAAAAAGCATAGTTTTAGATATCTTTTGAAGTGAGAATACGAAATTTTAATACCAGAGTGAGTTAACAATGTATGAAAAAAAGTAGTGTAATTTTTAAAGTAAAAAAAAGCATAGTTTTATAAGTGTTTTGAAGTGAGAATACGAAATTTTAATACCAGAGTGAGTTAACAATGTATGAAAAAAAGTAGTGTAATTTTTAAAGTAAAAAAAAGCATAGTTTTAGATATCTTTTGAAGTGAGAATACGAAATTTTAATACCAGAGTGAGTTAACAATGCATGAAAAAAAGTAGTGTAATTTTTAAAGTAAAAAAAAGCATAGTTTTAGATATCTTTTGAAGTGAGAATACGAAATTTTAATACCAGAGTGAGTTAACAATGAATGAAAAAAAGTAGTGTAATTTTTAAAGTAAAAAAAAGCATAGTTTTAGATATCTTTTGAAGTGAGAATACGAAATTTTAATACCAGAGTGAGTTAACAATGCATGAAAAAAAGTAGTGTAATTTTTAAAGTAAAAAAAAGCATAGTTTTAGATATCTTTTGAAGTGAGAATACGAAATTTTAATACCAGAGTGAGTTAACAATGAATGAAAAAAAGTAGTGTAATTTTTAAAGTAAAAAAAAGCATAGTTTTAGATATCTTTTGAAGTGAGAATACGAAATTTTAATACCAGAGTGAGTTAACAATGTATGAAAAAAAGTAGTGTAATTTTTAAAGTAAAAAAAAGCATAGTTTTAGATATCTTTTGAAGTGAGAATACGAAATTTTAATACCAGAGTGAGTTAACAATGAATGAAAAAAAGTAGTGTAATTTTTAAAGTAAAAAAAAGCATAGTTTTATAAGTGTTTTGAAGTGAGAATACGAAATTTTAATACCAGAGTGAGTTAACAATGCATGAAAAAAAGTAGTGTAATTTTTAAAGTAAAAAAAAGCATAGTTTTAGATATCTTTTGAAGTGAGAATACGAAATTTTAATACCAGAGTGAGTTAACAATGAATGAAAAAAAGTAGTGTAATTTTTAAAGTAAAAAAAAGCATAGTTTTAGATATCTTTTGAAGTGAGAATACGAAATTTTAATACCAGAGTGAGTTAACAATGTATGAAAAAAAGTAGTGTAATTTTTAAAGTAAAAAAAAGCATAGTTTTATAAGTGTTTTGAAGTGAGAATACGAAATTTTAATACCAGAGTGAGTTAACAATGTATGAAAAAAAGTAGTGTAATTTTTAAAGTAAAAAAAAGCATAGTTTTAGATATCTTTTGAAGTGAGAATACGAAATTTTAATACCAGAGTGAGTTAACAATGCATGAAAAAAAGTAGTGTAATTTTTAAAGTAAAAAAAGCATAGTTTTAGATATCTTTTGAAGTGAGAATACGAAATTTTAATACCAGAGTGAGTTAACAATGTATGAAAAAAAGTAGTGTAATTTTTAAAGTAAAAAAAAGCATAGTTTTATAAGTGTTTTGAAGTGAGAATACGAAATTTTAATACCAGAGTGAGTTAACAATGAATGAAAAAAAGTAGTGTCATTTTTAAAGTAAAAAAAAGCATAGTTTTAGATATCTTTTGAAGTGAGAATACGAAATTTTAATACCAGAGTGAGTTAACAATGAATGAAAAAAAGTAGTGTCATTTTTAAAGTAAAAAAAAGCATAGTTTTAGATATCTTTTGAAGTGAGAATACGAAATTTTAATACCAGAGTGAGTTAACAATGAATGAAAAAAAGTAGTGTAATTTTTAAAGTAAAAAAAAGCATAGTTTTAGATATCTTTTGAAGTGAGAATACGAAATTTTAATACCAGAGTGAGTTAACAATGAATGAAAAAAAGTAGTGTAATTTTTAAAGTAAAAAAAAGCATAGTTTTATAAGTGTTTTGAAGTGAGAATACGAAATTTTAATACCAGAGTGAGTTAACAATGAATGAAAAAAAGTAGTGTCATTTTTAAAGTAAAAAAAAGCATAGTTTTAGATATCTTTTGAAGTGAGAATACGAAATTTTAATACCAGAGTGAGTTAACAATGTATGAAAAAAAGTAGTGTAATTTTTAAAGTAAAAAAAAGCATAGTTTTATAAGTGTTTTGAAGTGAGAATACGAAATTTTAATACCAGAGTGAGTTAACAATGAATGAAAAAAAGTAGTGTAATTTTTAAAGTAAAAAAAGCATAGTTTTAGATATCTTTTGAAGTGAGAATACGAAATTTTAATACCAGAGTGAGTTAACAATGTATGAAAAAAAGTAGTGTAATTTTTAAAGTAAAAAAAGCATAGTTTTAGATATCTTTTGAAGTGAGAATACGAAATTTTAATACCAGAGTGAGTTAACAATGAATGAAAAAAAGTAGTGTAATTTTCAAAGTAAAAAAAAGCATAGTTTTATAAGTGTTTTGAAGTGAGAATACGAAATTTTAATACCAGAGTGAGTTAACAATGAATGAAAAAAAGTAGTGTAATTTTTAAAGTAAAAAAAAGCATAGTTTTAGATATCTTTTGAAGTGAGAATACGAAATTTTAATACCAGAGTGAGTTAACAATGTATGAAAAAAAGTAGTGTAATTTTTAAAGTAAAAAAAGCATAGTTTTATAAGTGTTTTGAAGTGAGAATACGAAATTTTAATACCAGAGTGAGTTAACAATGTATGAAAAAAAGTAGTGTAATTTTCAAAGTAAAAAAAGCATAGTTTTATAAGTGTTTTGAAGTGAGAATACGAAATTTTAATACCAGAGTGAGTTAACAATGTATGAAAAAAAGTAGTGTAATTTTCAAAGTAAAAAAAGCATAGTTTTAGATATCTTTTGAAGTGAGAATACGAAATTTTAATACCAGAGTGAGTTAACAATGTATGAAAAAAAGTAGTGTAATTTTTAAAGTAAAAAAAGCATAGTTTTATAAGTGTTTTGAAGTGAGAATACGAAATTTTAATACCAGAGTGAGTTAACAATGAATGAAAAAAAGTAGTGTAATTTTCAAAGTAAAAAAAGCATAGTTTTAGATATCTTTTGAAGTGAGAATACGAAATTTTAATACCAGAGTGAGTTAACAATGAATGAAAAAAAGTAGTGTAATTTTTAAAGTAAAAAAAGCATAGTTTTATAAGTGTTTTGAAGTGAGAATACGAAATTTTAATACCAGAGTGAGTTAACAATGAATGAAAAAAAGTAGTGTAATTTTTAAAGTAAAAAAAAGCATAGTTTTAGATATCTTTTGAAGTGAGAATACGAAATTTTAATACCAGAGTGAGTTAACAATGAATGAAAAAAAGTAGTGTCATTTTTAAAGTAAAAAAAAGCATAGTTTTATAAGTGTTTTGAAGTGAGAATACGAAATTTTAATACCAGAGTGAGTTAACAATGCATGAAAAAAAGTAGTGTAATTTTTAAAGTAAAAAAAGCATAGTTTTAGATATCTTTTGAAGTGAGAATACGAAATTTTAATACCAGAGTGAGTTAACAATGAATGAAAAAAAGTAGTGTAATTTTTAAAGTAAAAAAAGCATAGTTTTAGATATCTTTTGAAGTGAGAATACGAAATTTTAATACCAGAGTGAGTTAACAATGAATGAAAAAAAGTAGTGTAATTTTTAAAGTAAAAAAAAGCATAGTTTTAGATATCTTTTGAAGTGAGAATACGAAATTTTAATACCAGAGTGAGTTAACAATGAATGAAAAAAAGTAGTGTAATTTTTAAAGTAAAAAAAAGCATAGTTTTATAAGTGTTTTGAAGTGAGAATACGAAATTTTAATACCAGAGTGAGTTAACAATGAATGAAAAAAAGTAGTGTAATTTTTAAAGTAAAAAAAAGCATAGTTTTAGATATCTTTTGAAGTGAGAATACGAAATTTTAATACCAGAGTGAGTTAACAATGAATGAAAAAAAGTAGTGTAATTTTTAAAGTAAAAAAAGCATAGTTTTATAAGTGTTTTGAAGTGAGAATACGAAATTTTAATACCAGAGTGAGTTAACAATGCATGAAAAAAAGTAGTGTAATTTTTAAAGTAAAAAAAGCATAGTTTTATAAGTGTTTTGAAGTGAGAATACGAAATTTTAATACCAGAGTGAGTTAACAATGAATGAAAAAAAGTAGTGTAATTTTTAAAGTAAAAAAAAGCATAGTTTTAGATATCTTTTGAAGTGAGAATACGAAATTTTAATACCAGAGTGAGTTAACAATGAATGAAAAAAAGTAGTGTAATTTTTAAAGTAAAAAAAAGCATAGTTTTAGATATCTTTTGAAGTGAGAATACGAAATTTTAATACCAGAGTGAGTTAACAATGAATGAAAAAAAGTAGTGTAATTTTCAAAGTAAAAAAAGCATAGTTTTATAAGTGTTTTGAAGTGAGAATACGAAATTTTAATACCAGAGTGAGTTAACAATGTATGAAAAAAAGTAGTGTAATTTTCAAAGTAAAAAAAGCATAGTTTTAGATATCTTTTGAAGTGAGAATACGAAATTTTAATACCAGAGTGAGTTAACAATGTATGAAAAAAAGTAGTGTAATTTTTAAAGTAAAAAAAGCATAGTTTTATAAGTGTTTTGAAGTGAGAATACGAAATTTTAATACCAGAGTGAGTTAACAATGAATGAAAAAAAGTAGTGTAATTTTTAAAGTAAAAAAAGCATAGTTTTATAAGTGTTTTGAAGTGAGAATACGAAATTTTAATACCAGAGTGAGTTAACAATGAATGAAAAAAAGTAGTGTAATTTTTAAAGTAAAAAAAAGCATAGTTTTAGATATCTTTTGAAGTGAGAATACGAAATTTTAATACCAGAGTGAGTTAACAATGAATGAAAAAAAGTAGTGTAATTTTCAAAGTAAAAAAAGCATAGTTTTATAAGTGTTTTGAAGTGAGAATACGAAATTTTAATACCAGAGTGAGTTAACAATGAATGAAAAAAAGTAGTGTAATTTTTAAAGTAAAAAAAGCATAGTTTTAGATATCTTTTGAAGTGAGAATACGAAATTTTAATACCAGAGTGAGTTAACAATGAATGAAAAAAAGTAGTGTAATTTTTAAAGTAAAAAAAGCATAGTTTTATAAGTGTTTTGAAGTGAGAATACGAAATTTTAATACCAGAGTGAGTTAACAATGAATGAAAAAAAGTAGTGTAATTTTTAAAGTAAAAAAAGCATAGTTTTATAAGTGTTTTGAAGTGAGAATACGAAATTTTAATACCAGAGTGAGTTAACAATGAATGAAAAAAAGTAGTGTAATTTTTAAAGTAAAAAAAAGCATAGTTTTAGATATCTTTTGAAGTGAGAATACGAAATTTTAATACCAGAGTGAGTTAACAATGAATGAAAAAAAGTAGTGTCATTTTTAAAGTAAAAAAAAGCATAGTTTTATAAGTGTTTTGAAGTGAGAATACGAAATTTTAATACCAGAGTGAGTTAACAATGCATGAAAAAAAGTAGTGTAATTTTTAAAGTAAAAAAAGCATAGTTTTAGATATCTTTTGAAGTGAGAATACGAAATTTTAATACCAGAGTGAGTTAACAATGAATGAAAAAAAGTAGTGTAATTTTTAAAGTAAAAAAAGCATAGTTTTAGATATCTTTTGAAGTGAGAATACGAAATTTTAATACCAGAGTGAGTTAACAATGAATGAAAAAAAGTAGTGTAATTTTTAAAGTAAAAAAAAGCATAGTTTTAGATATCTTTTGAAGTGAGAATACGAAATTTTAATACCAGAGTGAGTTAACAATGAATGAAAAAAAGTAGTGTAATTTTTAAAGTAAAAAAAAGCATAGTTTTATAAGTGTTTTGAAGTGAGAATACGAAATTTTAATACCAGAGTGAGTTAACAATGAATGAAAAAAAGTAGTGTAATTTTTAAAGTAAAAAAAAGCATAGTTTTAGATATCTTTTGAAGTGAGAATACGAAATTTTAATACCAGAGTGAGTTAACAATGAATGAAAAAAAGTAGTGTAATTTTTAAAGTAAAAAAAGCATAGTTTTATAAGTGTTTTGAAGTGAGAATACGAAATTTTAATACCAGAGTGAGTTAACAATGCATGAAAAAAAGTAGTGTAATTTTTAAAGTAAAAAAAGCATAGTTTTATAAGTGTTTTGAAGTGAGAATACGAAATTTTAATACCAGAGTGAGTTAACAATGAATGAAAAAAAGTAGTGTAATTTTTAAAGTAAAAAAAAGCATAGTTTTAGATATCTTTTGAAGTGAGAATACGAAATTTTAATACCAGAGTGAGTTAACAATGAATGAAAAAAAGTAGTGTAATTTTTAAAGTAAAAAAAAGCATAGTTTTAGATATCTTTTGAAGTGAGAATACGAAATTTTAATACCAGAGTGAGTTAACAATGAATGAAAAAAAGTAGTGTAATTTTCAAAGTAAAAAAAGCATAGTTTTATAAGTGTTTTGAAGTGAGAATACGAAATTTTAATACCAGAGTGAGTTAACAATGTATGAAAAAAAGTAGTGTAATTTTCAAAGTAAAAAAAGCATAGTTTTAGATATCTTTTGAAGTGAGAATACGAAATTTTAATACCAGAGTGAGTTAACAATGTATGAAAAAAAGTAGTGTAATTTTTAAAGTAAAAAAAGCATAGTTTTATAAGTGTTTTGAAGTGAGAATACGAAATTTTAATACCAGAGTGAGTTAACAATGAATGAAAAAAAGTAGTGTAATTTTTAAAGTAAAAAAAGCATAGTTTTATAAGTGTTTTGAAGTGAGAATACGAAATTTTAATACCAGAGTGAGTTAACAATGAATGAAAAAAAGTAGTGTAATTTTTAAAGTAAAAAAAAGCATAGTTTTAGATATCTTTTGAAGTGAGAATACGAAATTTTAATACCAGAGTGAGTTAACAATGAATGAAAAAAAGTAGTGTAATTTTCAAAGTAAAAAAAGCATAGTTTTATAAGTGTTTTGAAGTGAGAATACGAAATTTTAATACCAGAGTGAGTTAACAATGAATGAAAAAAAGTAGTGTAATTTTTAAAGTAAAAAAAGCATAGTTTTAGATATCTTTTGAAGTGAGAATACGAAATTTTAATACCAGAGTGAGTTAACAATGAATGAAAAAAAGTAGTGTAATTTTTAAAGTAAAAAAAGCATAGTTTTATAAGTGTTTTGAAGTGAGAATACGAAATTTTAATACCAGAGTGAGTTAACAATGAATGAAAAAAAGTAGTGTAATTTTTAAAGTAAAAAAAAGCATAGTTTTAGATATCTTTTGAAGTGAGAATACGAAATTTTAATACCAGAGTGAGTTAACAATGTATGAAAAAAAGTAGTGTCATTTTTAAAGTAAAAAAAAGCATAGTTTTAGATATCTTTTGAAGTGAGAATACGAAATTTTAATACCAGAGTGAGTTAACAATGAATGAAAAAAAGTAGTGTAATTTTTAAAGTAAAAAAAGCATAGTTTTAGATATCTTTTGAAGTGAGAATACGAAATTTTAATACCAGAGTGAGTTAACAATGAATGAAAAAAAGTAGTGTAATTTTTAAAGTAAAAAAAAGCATAGTTTTATAAGTGTTTTGAAGTGAGAATACGAAATTTTAATACCAGAGTGAGTTAACAATGCATGAAAAAAAGTAGTGTAATTTTTAAAGTAAAAAAAGCATAGTTTTATAAGTGTTTTGAAGTGAGAATACGAAATTTTAATACCAGAGTGAGTTAACAATGAATGAAAAAAAGTAGTGTAATTTTTAAAGTAAAAAAAAGCATAGTTTTAGATATCTTTTGAAGTGAGAATACGAAATTTTAATACCAGAGTGAGTTAACAATGAATGAAAAAAAGTAGTGTAATTTTTAAAGTAAAAAAAAGCATAGTTTTATAAGTGTTTTGAAGTGAGAATACGAAATTTTAAAACCAGAGTGAGTTAACAATGAATGAAAAAAAGTAGTGTAATTTTTAAAGTAAAAAAAGCATAGTTTTAGATATCTTTTGAAGTGAGAATACGAAATTTTAATACCAGAGTGAGTTAACAATGCATGAAAAAAAGTAGTGTAATTTTTAAAGTAAAAAAAGCATAGTTTTATAAGTGTTTTGAAGTGAGAATACGAAATTTTAATACCAGAGTGAGTTAACAATGAATGAAAAAAAGTAGTGTAATTTTTAAAGTAAAAAAAAGCATAGTTTTATAAGTGTTTTGAAGTGAGAATACGAAATTTTAAAACCAGAGTGAGTTAACAATGAATGAAAAAAAGTAGTGTAATTTTTAAAGTAAAAAAAAGCATAGTTTTAGATATCTTTTGAAGTGAGAATACGAAATTTTAATACCAGAGTGAGTTAACAATGAATGAAAAAAAGTAGTGTAATTTTTAAAGTAAAAAAAGCATAGTTTTATAAGTGTTTTGAAGTGAGAATACGAAATTTTAATACCAGAGTGAGTTAACAATGAATGAAAAAAAGTAGTGTAATTTTTAAAGTAAAAAAAAGCATAGTTTTATAAGTGTTTTGAAGTGAGAATACGAAATTTTAATACCAGAGTGAGTTAACAATGCATGAAAAAAAGTAGTGTAATTTTTAAAGTAAAAAAAGCATAGTTTTATAAGTGTTTTGAAGTGAGAATACGAAATTTTAATACCAGAGTGAGTTAACAATGAATGAAAAAAAGTAGTGTAATTTTTAAAGTAAAAAAAAGCATAGTTTTATAAGTGTTTTGAAGTGAGAATACGAAATTTTAAAACCAGAGTGAGTTAACAATGAATGAAAAAAAGTAGTGTAATTTTTAAAGTAAAAAAAGCATAGTTTTATAAGTGTTTTGAAGTGAGAATACGAAATTTTAATACCAGAGTGAGTTAACAATGAATGAAAAAAAGTAGTGTAATTTTTAAAGTAAAAAAAGCATAGTTTTATAAGTGTTTTGAAGTGAGAATACGAAATTTTAATACCAGAGTGAGTTAACAATGTATGAAAAAAAGTAGTGTAATTTTTAAAGTAAAAAAAGCATAGTTTTATAAGTGTTTTGAAGTGAGAATACGAAATTTTAATACCAGAGTGAGTTAACAATGAATGAAAAAAAGTAGTGTAATTTTTAAAGTAAAAAAAAGCATAGTTTTATAAGTGTTTTGAAGTGAGAATACGAAATTTTAATACCAGAGTGAGTTAACAATGCATGAAAAAAAGTAGTGTAATTTTTAAAGTAAAAAAAGCATAGTTTTATAAGTGTTTTGAAGTGAGAATACGAAATTTTAATACCAGAGTGAGTTAACAATGAATGAAAAAAAGTAGTGTAATTTTTAAAGTAAAAAAAAGCATAGTTTTAGATATCTTTTGAAGTGAGAATACGAAATTTTAATACCAGAGTGAGTTAACAATGAATGAAAAAAAGTAGTGTAATTTTTAAAGTAAAAAAAAGCATAGTTTTATAAGTGTTTTGAAGTGAGAATACGAAATTTTAAAACCAGAGTGAGTTAACAATGTATGAAAAAAAGTAGTGTAATTTTTAAAGTAAAAAAAGCATAGTTTTAGATATCTTTTGAAGTGAGAATACGAAATTTTAATACCAGAGTGAGTTAACAATGAATGAAAAAAAGTAGTGTAATTTTTAAAGTAAAAAAAGCATAGTTTTATAAGTGTTTTGAAGTGAGAATACGAAATTTTAATACCAGAGTGAGTTAACAATGAATGAAAAAAAGTAGTGTAATTTTTAAAGTAAAAAAAAGCATAGTTTTATAAGTGTTTTGAAGTGAGAATACGAAATTTTAATACCAGAGTGAGTTAACAATGCATGAAAAAAAGTAGTGTAATTTTTAAAGTAAAAAAAGCATAGTTTTATAAGTGTTTTGAAGTGAGAATACGAAATTTTAATACCAGAGTGAGTTAACAATGAATGAAAAAAAGTAGTGTAATTTTTAAAGTAAAAAAAAGCATAGTTTTAGATATCTTTTGAAGTGAGAATACGAAATTTTAATACCAGAGTGAGTTAACAATGAATGAAAAAAAGTAGTGTAATTTTTAAAGTAAAAAAAAGCATAGTTTTAAATATCATTTGAAGTGAGAATACGAAATTTTAATACCAGAGTGAGTTAACAATGAATGAAAAAAAGTAGTGTAATTTTTAAAGTAAAAAAAGCATAGTTTTAGATATCTTTTGAAGTGAGAATACGAAATTTTAATACCAGAGTGAGTTAACAATGAATGAAAAAAAGTAGTGTAATTTTTAAAGTAAAAAAAGCATAGTTTTATAAGTGTTTTGAAGTGAGAATACGAAATTTTAATACCAGAGTGAGTTAACAATGAATGAAAAAAAGTAGTGTAATTTTTAAAGTAAAAAAAGCATAGTTTTATAAGTGTTTTGAAGTGAGAATACGAAATTTTAATACCAGAGTGAGTTAACAATGAATGAAAAAAAGTAGTGTAATTTTTAAAGTAAAAAAAAGCATAGTTTTAGATATCTTTTGAAGTGAGAATACGAAATTTTAATACCAGAGTGAGTTAACAATGAATGAAAAAAAGTAGTGTAATTTTTAAAGTAAAAAAAAGCATAGTTTTAGATATCTTTTGAAGTGAGAATACGAAATTTTAATACCAGAGTGAGTTAACAATGAATGAAAAAAAGTAGTGTAATTTTTAAAGTAAAAAAAGCATAGTTTTATAAGTGTTTTGAAGTGAGAATACGAAATTTTAATACCAGAGTGAGTTAACAATGAATGAAAAAAAGTAGTGTAATTTTTAAAGTAAAAAAAAGCATAGTTTTAGATATCTTTTGAAGTGAGAATACGAAATTTTAATACCAGAGTGAGTTAACAATGAATGAAAAAAAGTAGTGTAATTTTTAAAGTAAAAAAAAGCATAGTTTTAGATATCTTTTGAAGTGAGAATACGAAATTTTAATACCAGAGTGAGTTAACAATGAATGAAAAAAAGTAGTGTAATTTTCAAAGTAAAAAAAGCATAGTTTTAGATATCTTTTGAAGTGAGAATACGAAATTTTAATACCAGAGTGAGTTAACAATGTATGAAAAAAAGTAGTGTAATTTTTAAAGTAAAAAAAGCATAGTTTTATAAGTGTTTTGAAGTGAGAATACGAAATTTTAATACCAGAGTGAGTTAACAATGAATGAAAAAAAGTAGTGTAATTTTTAAAGTAAAAAAAGCATAGTTTTATAAGTGTTTTGAAGTGAGAATACGAAATTTTAATACCAGAGTGAGTTAACAATGAATGAAAAAAAGTAGTGTAATTTTTAAAGTAAAAAAAGCATAGTTTTATAAGTGTTTTGAAGTGAGAATACGAAATTTTAATACCAGAGTGAGTTAACAATGAATGAAAAAAAGTAGTGTAATTTTTAAAGTAAAAAAAAGCATAGTTTTAGATATCTTTTGAAGTGAGAATACGAAATTTTAATACCAGAGTGAGTTAACAATGAATGAAAAAAAGTAGTGTAATTTTTAAAGTAAAAAAAAGCATAGTTTTATAAGTGTTTTGAAGTGAGAATACGAAATTTTAATACCAGAGTGAGTTAACAATGTATGAAAAAAAGTAGTGTAATTTTTAAAGTAAAAAAAAGCATAGTTTTAGATATCTTTTGAAGTGAGAATACGAAATTTTAATACCAGAGTGAGTTAACAATGTATGAAAAAAAGTAGTGTAATTTTTAAAGTAAAAAAAAGCATAGTTTTAGATATCTTTTGAAGTGAGAATACGAAATTTTAATACCAGAGTGAGTTAACAATGAATGAAAAAAAGTAGTGTAATTTTTAAAGTAAAAAAAGCATAGTTTTATAAGTGTTTTGAAGTGAGAATACGAAATTTTAATACCAGAGTGAGTTAACAATGAATGAAAAAAAGTAGTGTAATTTTTAAAGTAAAAAAAAGCATAGTTTTAGATATCTTTTGAAGTGAGAATACGAAATTTTAATACCAGAGTGAGTTAACAATGAATGAAAAAAAGTAGTGTAATTTTTAAAGTAAAAAAAAGCATAGTTTTAGATATCTTTTGAAGTGAGAATACGAAATTTTAATACCAGAGTGAGTTAACAATGAATGAAAAAAAGTAGTGTAATTTTTAAAGTAAAAAAAAGCATAGTTTTAGATATCTTTTGAAGTGAGAATACGAAATTTTAATACCAGAGTGAGTTAACAATGAATGAAAAAAAGTAGTGTAATTTTTAAAGTAAAAAAAAGCATAGTTTTATAAGTGTTTTGAAGTGAGAATACGAAATTTTAATACCAGAGTGAGTTAACAATGAATGAAAAAAAGTAGTGTAATTTTTAAAGTAAAAAAAAGCATAGTTTTAGATATCTTTTGAAGTGAGAATACGAAATTTTAATACCAGAGTGAGTTAACAATGTATGAAAAAAAGTAGTGTAATTTTTAAAGTAAAAAAAAGCATAGTTTTAGATATCTTTTGAAGTGAGAATACGAAATTTTAATACCAGAGTGAGTTAACAATGAATGAAAAAAAGTAGTGTAATTTTTAAAGTAAAAAAAGCATAGTTTTATAAGTGTTTTGAAGTGAGAATACGAAATTTTAATACCAGAGTGAGTTAACAATGTATGAAAAAAAGTAGTGTAATTTTTAAAGTAAAAAAAAGCATAGTTTTAGATATCTTTTGAAGTGAGAATACGAAATTTTAATACCAGAGTGAGTTAACAATGAATGAAAAAAAGTAGTGTAATTTTTAAAGTAAAAAAAAGCATAGTTTTAGATATCTTTTGAAGTGAGAATACGAAATTTTAATACCAGAGTGAGTTAACAATGAATGAAAAAAAGTAGTGTAATTTTTAAAGTAAAAAAAAGCATAGTTTTAGATATCTTTTGAAGTGAGAATACGAAATTTTAATACCAGAGTGAGTTAACAATGAATGAAAAAAAGTAGTGTAATTTTTAAAGTAAAAAAAAGCATAGTTTTATAAGTGTTTTGAAGTGAGAATACGAAATTTTAATACCAGAGTGAGTTAACAATGAATGAAAAAAAGTAGTGTAATTTTTAAAGTAAAAAAAAGCATAGTTTTAGATATCTTTTGAAGTGAGAATACGAAATTTTAATACCAGAGTGAGTTAACAATGAATGAAAAAAAGTAGTGTAATTTTTAAAGTAAAAAAAAGCATAGTTTTAGATATCTTTTGAAGTGAGAATACGAAATTTTAATACCAGAGTGAGTTAACAATGAATGAAAAAAAGTAGTGTAATTTTTAAAGTAAAAAAAAGCATAGTTTTAGATATCTTTTGAAGTGAGAATACGAAATTTTAATACCAGAGTGAGTTAACAATGAATGAAAAAAAGTAGTGTAATTTTTAAAGTAAAAAAAAGCATAGTTTTAGATATCTTTTGAAGTGAGAATACGAAATTTTAATACCAGAGTGAGTTAACAATGTATGAAAAAAAGTAGTGTAATTTTTAAAGTAAAAAAAAGCATAGTTTTAGATATCTTTTGAAGTGAGAATACGAAATTTTAATACCAGAGTGAGTTAACAATGAATGAAAAAAAGTAGTGTAATTTTTAAAGTAAAAAAAAGCATAGTTTTAGATATCTTTTGAAGTGAGAATACGAAATTTTAATACCAGAGTGAGTTAACAATGAATGAAAAAAAGTAGTGTAATTTTTAAAGTAAAAAAAAGCATAGTTTTAGATATCTTTTGAAGTGAGAATACGAAATTTTAATACCAGAGTGAGTTAACAATGAATGAAAAAAAGTAGTGTAATTTTTAAAGTAAAAAAAAAGCATAGTTTTAGATATCTTTTGAAGTGAGAATACGAAATTTTAATACCAGAGTGAGTTAACAATGTATGAAAAAAAGTAGTGTAATTTTTAAAGTAAAAAAAAGCATAGTTTTAGATATCTTTTGAAGTGAGAATACGAAATTTTAATACCAGAGTGAGTTAACAATGAATGAAAAAAAGTAGTGTAATTTTTAAAGTAAAAAAAAGCATAGTTTTAGATATCTTTTGAAGTGAGAATACGAAATTTTAATACCAGAGTGAGTTAACAATGAATGAAAAAAAGTAGTGTAATTTTTAAAGTAAAAAAAAAGCATAGTTTTAGATATCTTTTGAAGTGAGAATACGAAATTTTAATACCAGAGTGAGTTAACAATGTATGAAAAAAAGTAGTGTAATTTTTAAAGTAAAAAAAAGCATAGTTTTAGATATCTTTTGAAGTGAGAATACGAAATTTTAATACCAGAGTGAGTTAACAATGAATGAAAAAAAGTAGTGTAATTTTTAAAGTAAAAAAAAGCATAGTTTTAGATATCTTTTGAAGTGAGAATACGAAATTTTAATACCAGAGTGAGTTAACAATGTATGAAAAAAAGTAGTGTAATTTTTAAAGTAAAAAAAAGCATAGTTTTAGATATCTTTTGAAGTGAGAATACGAAATTTTAATACCAGAGTGAGTTAACAATGAATGAAAAAAAGTAGTGTAATTTTTAAAGTAAAAAAAGCATAGTTTTATAAGTGTTTTGAAGTGAGAATACGAAATTTTAATACCAGAGTGAGTTAACAATGAATGAAAAAAAGTAGTGTAATTTTTAAAGTAAAAAAAAGCATAGTTTTAGATATCTTTTGAAGTGAGAATACGAAATTTTAATACCAGAGTGAGTTAACAATGAATGAAAAAAAGTAGTGTAATTTTTAAAGTAAAAAAAAGCATAGTTTTAGATATCTTTTGAAGTGAGAATACGAAATTTTAATACCAGAGTGAGTTAACAATGAATGAAAAAAAGTAGTGTAATTTTTAAAGTAAAAAAAAGCATAGTTTTAGATATCTTTTGAAGTGAGAATACGAAATTTTAATACCAGAGTGAGTTAACAATGAATGAAAAAAAGTAGTGTAATTTTTAAAGTAAAAAAAGCATAGTTTTATAAGTGTTTTGAAGTGAGAATACGAAATTTTAATACCAGAGTGAGTTAACAATGTATGAAAAAAAGTAGTGTAATTTTTAAAGTAAAAAAAAGCATAGTTTTAGATATCTTTTGAAGTGAGAATACGAAATTTTAATACCAGAGTGAGTTAACAATGAATGAAAAAAAGTAGTGTAATTTTTAAAGTAAAAAAAAGCATAGTTTTAGATATCTTTTGAAGTGAGAATACGAAATTTTAATACCAGAGTGAGTTAACAATGAATGAAAAAAAGTAGTGTAATTTTTAAAGTAAAAAAAAGCATAGTTTTAGATATCTTTTGAAGTGAGAATACGAAATTTTAATACCAGAGTGAGTTAACAATGAATGAAAAAAAGTAGTGTAATTTTTAAAGTAAAAAAAAGCATAGTTTTAGATATCTTTTGAAGTGAGAATACGAAATTTTAATACCAGAGTGAGTTAACAATGTATGAAAAAAAGTAGTGTAATTTTTAAAGTAAAAAAAAGCATAGTTTTAGATATCTTTTGAAGTGAGAATACGAAATTTTAATACCAGAGTGAGTTAACAATGAATGAAAAAAAGTAGTGTAATTTTTAAAGTAAAAAAAAGCATAGTTTTAGATATCTTTTGAAGTGAGAATACGAAATTTTAATACCAGAGTGAGTTAACAATGAATGAAAAAAAGTAGTGTAATTTTTAAAGTAAAAAAAAGCATAGTTTTAGATATCTTTTGAAGTGAGAATACGAAATTTTAATACCAGAGTGAGTTAACAATGAATGAAAAAAAGTAGTGTAATTTTTAAAGTAAAAAAAAGCATAGTTTTAGATATCTTTTGAAGTGAGAATACGAAATTTTAATACCAGAGTGAGTTAACAATGTATGAAAAAAAGTAGTGTAATTTTTAAAGTAAAAAAAAGCATAGTTTTAGATATCTTTTGAAGTGAGAATACGAAATTTTAATACCAGAGTGAGTTAACAATGAATGAAAAAAAGTAGTGTAATTTTTAAAGTAAAAAAAAGCATAGTTTTAGATATCTTTTGAAGTGAGAATACGAAATTTTAATACCAGAGTGAGTTAACAATGAATGAAAAAAAGTAGTGTAATTTTTAAAGTAAAAAAAAGCATAGTTTTAGATATCTTTTGAAGTGAGAATACGAAATTTTAATACCAGAGTGAGTTAACAATGAATGAAAAAAAGTAGTGTAATTTTTAAAGTAAAAAAAAGCATAGTTTTATAAGTGTTTTGAAGTGAGAATACGAAATTTTAATACCAGAGTGAGTTAACAATGAATGAAAAAAAGTAGTGTAATTTTTAAAGTAAAAAAAGCATAGTTTTATAAGTGTTTTGAAGTGAGAATACGAAATTTTAATACCAGAGTGAGTTAACAATGAATGAAAAAAAGTAGTGTAATTTTTAAAGTAAAAAAAAGCATAGTTTTAGATATCTTTTGAAGTGAGAATACGAAATTTTAATACCAGAGTGAGTTAACAATGAATGAAAAAAAGTAGTGTAATTTTTAAAGTAAAAAAAAGCATAGTTTTAGATATCTTTTGAAGTGAGAATACGAAATTTTAATACCAGAGTGAGTTAACAATGTATGAAAAAAAAGTAGTGTAATTTTTAAAGTAAAAAAAAGCATAGTTTTAGATATCTTTTGAAGTGAGAATACGAAATTTTAATACCAGAGTGAGTTAACAATGAATGAAAAAAAGTAGTGTAATTTTTAAAGTAAAAAAAGCATAGTTTTATAAGTGTTTTGAAGTGAGAATACGAAATTTTAATACCAGAGTGAGTTAACAATGTATGAAAAAAAGTAGTGTAATTTTTAAAGTAAAAAAAAGCATAGTTTTAGATATCTTTTGAAGTGAGAATACGAAATTTTAATACCAGAGTGAGTTAACAATGAATGAAAAAAAGTAGTGTAATTTTTAAAGTAAAAAAAAGCATAGTTTTAGATATCTTTTGAAGTGAGAATACGAAATTTTAATACCAGAGTGAGTTAACAATGAATGAAAAAAAGTAGTGTAATTTTTAAAGTAAAAAAAAGCATAGTTTTAGATATCTTTTGAAGTGAGAATACGAAATTTTAATACCAGAGTGAGTTAACAATGTATGAAAAAAAGTAGTGTAATTTTTAAAGTAAAAAAAAGCATAGTTTTAGATATCTTTTGAAGTGAGAATACGAAATTTTAATACCAGAGTGAGTTAACAATGAATGAAAAAAAGTAGTGTAATTTTTAAAGTAAAAAAAAGCATAGTTTTAGATATCTTTTGAAGTGAGAATACGAAATTTTAATACCAGAGTGAGTTAACAATGAATGAAAAAAAGTAGTGTAATTTTTAAAGTAAAAAAAAGCATAGTTTTAGATATCTTTTGAAGTGAGAATACGAAATTTTAATACCAGAGTGAGTTAACAATGAATGAAAAAAAGTAGTGTAATTTTTAAAGTAAAAAAAAGCATAGTTTTAGATATCTTTTGAAGTGAGAATACGAAATTTTAATACCAGAGTGAGTTAACAATGAATGAAAAAAAGTAGTGTAATTTTTAAAGTAAAAAAAAGCATAGTTTTATAAGTGTTTTGAAGTGAGAATACGAAATTTTAATACCAGAGTGAGTTAACAATGAATGAAAAAAAGTAGTGTAATTTTTAAAGTAAAAAAAAGCATAGTTTTAGATATCTTTTGAAGTGAGAATACGAAATTTTAATACCAGAGTGAGTTAACAATGAATGAAAAAAAGTAGTGTAATTTTTAAAGTAAAAAAAAGCATAGTTTTTAGATATCTTTTGAAGTGAGAATACGAAATTTTAATACCAGAGTGAGTTAACAATGTATGAAAAAAAGTAGTGTAATTTTTAAAGTAAAAAAAAGCATAGTTTTAGATATCTTTTGAAGTGAGAATACGAAATTTTAATACCAGAGTGAGTTAACAATGAATGAAAAAAAGTAGTGTAATTTTTAAAGTAAAAAAAAGCATAGTTTTAGATATCTTTTGAAGTGAGAATACGAAATTTTAATACCAGAGTGAGTTAACAATGAATGAAAAAAAGTAGTGTAATTTTTAAAGTAAAAAAAAGCATAGTTTTAGATATCTTTTGAAGTGAGAATACGAAATTTTAATACCAGAGTGAGTTAACAATGAATGAAAAAAAGTAGTGTAATTTTTAAAGTAAAAAAAAGCATAGTTTTAGATATCTTTTGAAGTGAGAATACGAAATTTTAATACCAGAGTGAGTTAACAATGAATGAAAAAAAGTAGTGTAATTTTTAAAGTAAAAAAAAAGCATAGTTTTAGATATCTTTTGAAGTGAGAATACGAAATTTTAATACCAGAGTGAGTTAACAATGTATGAAAAAAAGTAGTGTAATTTTTAAAGTAAAAAAAAGCATAGTTTTATAAGTGTTTTGAAGTGAGAATACGAAATTTTAATACCAGAGTGAGTTAACAATGAATAAAAAAAAGTAGTGTAATTTTTAAAGTAAAAAAAGCATAGTTTTATAAGTGTTTTGAAGTGAGAATACGAAATTTTAATACCAGAGTGAGTTAACAATGAATGAAAAAAAGTAGTGTAATTTTTAAAGTAAAAAAAAGCATAGTTTTAGATATCTTTTGAAGTGAGAATACGAAATTTTAATACCAGAGTGAGTTAACAATGTATGAAAAAAAGTAGTGTAATTTTTAAAGTAAAAAAAAGCATAGTTTTAGATATCTTTTGAAGTGAGAATACGAAATTTTAATACCAGAGTGAGTTAACAATGAATGAAAAAAAGTAGTGTAATTTTTAAAGTAAAAAAAAGCATAGTTTTAGATATCTTTTGAAGTGAGAATACGAAATTTTAATACCAGAGTGAGTTAACAATGAATGAAAAAAAGTAGTGTAATTTTTAAAGTAAAAAAAGCATAGTTTTAGATATCTTTTGAAGTGAGAATACGAAATTTTAATACCAGAGTGAGTTAACAATGAATGAAAAAAAGTAGTGTAATTTTTAAAGTAAAAAAAAGCATAGTTTTAGATATCTTTTGAAGTGAGAATACGAAATTTTAATACCAGAGTGAGTTAACAATGAATGAAAAAAAGTAGTGTAATTTTTAAAGTAAAAAAAAGCATAGTTTTAGATATC
>CAMPDV010006831.1:0-16082 GCA_946699065.1 Loxodes magnus
ATAAGTATTTTGAAAAGTGAAGAAGTAAAGTAAGAAAAGAAGAAAGAATTTCAGTTATAAGGAGTATGCTTTGTGAAGTAATAAGTATTTTGAAAAGTGAAGAAGTAAAGTAAGAAAAGAAGAAAGAATTTCAGTTTTTAAGTAGTATGCTTTGTGAAGTAATAAGTATTTTGAAAAGTGAAGAAGTAAAGTAAAAATAAAAGAAAGAATTTCAGTTATAAGGAGTATGCTTTGTGAAGTAATAAGTATTTTGAAAAGTGAAGAAGTAAAGTAAGAAAAGAAGAAAGAATTTCAGTTTTAAGGAGTATGCTTTGTGAAGTAATAAGTATTTTGAAAAGTGAAGAAGTAAAGTAAGAAAAGAAGAAAGAATTTCAGTTTTAAGGAGTATGCTTTGTGAAGTAATAAGTATTTTGAAAAGTGAAGAAGTAAAGTAAGAAAAGAAGAAAGAATTTCAGTTTTAAGGAGTATGCTTTGTGAAGTAATAAGTATTTTGAAAAGTGAAGAAGTAAAGTAAGAAAAGAAGAAAGAATTTCAGTTTTAAGGAGTATGCTTTGTGAAGTAATAAGTATTTTGAAAAGTGAAGAAGTAAAGTAAGAAAAGAAGAAAGAATTTCAGTTTTAAGGAGTATGCTTTGTGAAGTAATAAGTATTTTGAAAAGTGAAGAAGTAAAGTAAGAAAAGAAGAAAGAATTTCAGTTTTAAGGAGTATGCTTTGTGAAGTAATAAGTATTTTGAAAAGTGAAGAAGTAAAGTAAGAAAAGAAGAAAGAATTTCAGTTATAAGGAGTATGCTTTGTGAAGTAATAAGTATTTTGAAAAGTGAAGAAGTAAAGTAAGAAAAGAAGAAAGAATTTCAGTTTTAAGGAGTATGCTTTGTGAAGTAATAAGTATTTTGAAAAGTGAAGAAGTAAAGTAAAAAAAAAGAAAGAATTTCATTTTTAAGTAGTATGCTTTGTGAAGTAATAAGTATTTTGAAAAGTGAAGAAGTAAAGTAAGAAAAGAAGAAAGAATTTCAGTTTTAAGGAGTATGCTTTGTGAAGTAATAAGTATTTTGAAAAGTGAAGAAGTAAAGTAAGAAAAGAAGAAAGAATTTCAGTTTTAAGGAGTATGCTTTGTGAAGTAATAAGTATTTTGAAAAGTGAAGAAGTAGATTAAAAATAAAAGAAAGAATTTCAGTTATAAGGATTATGCTTTGTGAAGTAATAAGTATTTTGAAAAGTGAAGAAGTAAAGTAAGAAAAGAAGAAAGAATTTCAGTTTTAAGGAGTATGCTTTGTGAAGTAATAAGTATTTTGAAAAGTGAAGAAGTAGATTAAGAAAAGAAGAAAGAATTTCAGTTTTTAAGGAGTATGCTTTGTGAAGTACTAAGTATTTAAAAAAAGTGAAGAAGTAAAGTAAGAAAAGAAGAAAGAATTTCAGTTTTAAGGAGTATGCTTTGTGAAGTAATAAGTATTTTGAAAAGTGAAGAAGTAAAGTAAGAAAAGAAGAAAGAATTTCATTTTTAAGTAGTATGCTTTGTGAAGTAATAAGTATTTTGAAAAGTGAAGAAGTAAAGTAAGAAAAGAAGAAAGAAGTTTTTTCAGTTTTTAAGGAGTATGCTTTGTGAAGTAATAAGTATTTTGAAAAGTGAAGAAGTAAAGTAAGAAAAGAAGAAAGAATTTCAGAATTTCAGTTTTAAGGAGTATGCTTTGTGAAGTAATAAGTATTTTGAAAAGTTTGAATTTCAGAGGAGTATGCTTTGTGAAGTAATAAGTATTTTGAAAAGTGAAGAAGTAAAGTAAGAAAAGAAGAAAGAATTTCAGTTATAAGGAGTATGCTTTGTGAAGTAATAAGTATTTTGAAAAGTGAAGAAGTAAAGTAAAAATAAAAGAAAGAATTTCAGTTTTAAGGATTATGCTTTGTGAAGTTATAAACATTTAGAAAAGTGAAGAAGTAGATTAAGAAAAGAAGAAAGAATTTCAGTTTTAAGGAGTATGCTTTGTGAAGTAATAAGTATTTTGAAAAGTGAAGAAGTAAAGTAAGAAAAGAAGAAAGAATTTCAGTTATAAGGAGTATGCTTTGTGAAGTACTAAGTATTTTGAAAAGTGAAGAAGTAAAGTAAGAAAAGAAGAAAGAATTTCAGTTTTAAGGAGTATGCTTTGTGAAGTAATAAGTATTTTGAAAAGTGAAGAAGTAAAGTAAGAAAAGAAGAAAGAATTTCAGTTTTAAGGAGTATGCTTTGTGAAGTAATAAGTATTTTGAAAAGTGAAGAAGTAAAGTAAGAAAAGAAGAAAGAATTTCAGTTTTTAAGTAGTATGCTTTGTGAAGTAATAAGTATTTTGAAAAGTGAAGAAGTAAAGTAAGAAAAGAAGAAAGAATTTCAGTTTTTAAGGAGTATGCTTTGTGAAGTAATAAGTATTTTGAAAAGTGAAGAAGTAAAGTAAGAAAAGAAGAAAGAATTTCAGTTATAAGAAGTATGCTTTGAGAAGTAATAAGTATTTTGAAAAGTGAAGAAGTAAAGTAAGAAAAGAAGAAAGAATTTCAGTTTTTAAGTAGTATGCTTTGTGAAGTAATAAGTATTTTGAAAAGTGAAGAAGTAAAGTAAGAAAAGAAGAAAGAATTTCAGTTTTTAAGGAGTATGCTTTGTGAAGTAATAAGTATTTTGAAAAGTGAAGAAGTAAAGTAAGAAAAGAAGAAAGAATTTCAGTTATAAGAAGTATGCTTTGAGAAGTAATAAGTATTTTGAAAAGTGAAGAAGTAAAGTAAGAAAAGAAGAAAGAATTTCAGTTTTTAAGTAGTATGCTTTGTGAAGTAATAAGTATTTTGAAAAGTGAAGAAGTAAAGTAAGAAAAGAAGAAAGAATTTCAGTTTTAAGGAGTATGCTTTGTTGAAGTAATAAGTATTTTGAAAAGTGAAGAAGTAAAGTAAGAAAAGAAGAAAGAATTTAATTTTTTAAGGAGTATGCTTTGTGAAGTAATAAGTATTTTGAAAAGTGAAGAAGTAAAGTAAGAAAAGAAGAAAGAATTTCAGTTTTAAGGAGTATGCTTTGTGAAGTAATAAGTATTTAAAAAAGTGAAGAAGTAGATTAAGAAAAGAAGAAAGAATTTCAGTTATAAGGATTATGCTTTGTGAAGTAATAAGTATTTTGAAAAGTGAAGAAGTAACGTAAGAAAAGAAGATAGAATTTCAGTTATAAGGAGTATGCTTTGTGAAGTACTAAGTATTTTGAAAAGTGAAGAAGTAAAGTAAGAAAAGAAGAAAGAATTTCAGTTTTAAGGAGTATGCTTTGTGAAGTAATAAGTATTTTGAAAAGTGAAGAAGTAAAGTAAGAAAAGAAAAAAGAATTTCAGTTATAAGGAGTATGCTTTGTGAAGTAATAAGTATTTTGAAAAGTGAAGAAGTAAAGTAAGAAAAGAAGAAAGAATTTCAGTTTTAAGGAGTATGCTTTGTTGAAGTAATAAGTATTTTGAAAAGTGAAGAAGTAAAGTAAGAAAAGAAGAAAGAATTTCAGTTTTAAGGAGTATGCTTTGTTGAAGTAATAAGTATTTTGAAAAGTGAAGAAGTAAAGTAAGAAAAGAAGAAAGAATTTCAGTTATAAGGATTATGCTTTGTGAAGTTATAAACATTTAGAAAAGTGAAGAAGTAGATTAAGAAAAGAAGAAAGAATTTCAGTTTTAAGGAGTATGCTTTGTGAAGTAATAAGTATTTTGAAAAGTGAAGAAGTAAAGTAAGAAAAGAAGAAAGAATTTCAGTTATAAGGAGTATGCTTTGTGAAGTAATAAGTATTTTGAAAAGTGAAGAAGTAAAGTAAAAATAAAAGAAAGAATTTCAGTTTTAAGGATTATGCTTTGTGAAGTTATAAACATTTAGAAAAGTGAAGAAGTAGATTAAGAAAAGAAGAAAGAATTTCAGTTTTAAGGAGTATGCTTTGTGAAGTAATAAGTATTTTGAAAAGTGAAGAAGTAAAGTAAGAAAAGAAGAAAGAATTTCAGTTATAAGGAGTATGCTTTGTGAAGTACTAAGTATTTTGAAAAGTGAAGAAGTAAAGTAAGAAAAGAAGAAAGAATTTCAGTTTTAAGGAGTATGCTTTGTGAAGTAATAAGTATTTTGAAAAGTGAAGAAGTAAAGTAAGAAAAGAAGAAAGAATTTCAGTTTTAAGGAGTATGCTTTGTGAAGTAATAAGTATTTTGAAAAGTGAAGAAGTAAAGTAAGAAAAGAAGAAAGAATTTCAGTTTTTAAGTAGTATGCTTTGTGAAGTAATAAGTATTTTGAAAAGTGAAGAAGTAAAGTAAGAAAAGAAGAAAGAATTTCAGTTTTTAAGGAGTATGCTTTGTGAAGTAATAAGTATTTTGAAAAGTGAAGAAGTAAAGTAAGAAAAGAAGAAAGAATTTCAGTTATAAGAAGTATGCTTTGAGAAGTAATAAGTATTTTGAAAAGTGAAGAAGTAAAGTAAGAAAAGAAGAAAGAATTTCAGTTTTTAAGTAGTATGCTTTGTGAAGTAATAAGTATTTTGAAAAGTGAAGAAGTAAAGTAAGAAAAGAAGAAAGAATTTCAGTTTTAAGGAGTATGCTTTGTTGAAGTAATAAGTATTTTGAAAAGTGAAGAAGTAAAGTAAGAAAAGAAGAAAGAATTTAATTTTTTAAGGAGTATGCTTTGTGAAGTAATAAGTATTTTGAAAAGTGAAGAAGTAAAGTAAGAAAAGAAGAAAGAATTTCAGTTTTAAGGAGTATGCTTTGTGAAGTAATAAGTATTTTGAAAAGTGAAGAAGTAAAGTAAGAAAAGAAGAAAGAATTTCAGTTTTAAGGAGTATGCTTTGTGAAGTAATAAGTATTTTGAAAAGTGAAGAAGTAGATTAAAAATAAAAGAAAGAATTTCAGTTTTTAAGTAGTATGCTTTGTGAAGTACTAAGTATTTTGAAAAGTGAAGAAGTAAAGTAAGAAAAGAAGAAAGAATTTCAGTTTTAAGGAGTATGCTTTGTGAAGTAATAAGTATTTTGAAAAGTGAAGAAGTAAAGTAAGAAAAGAAGAAAGAATTTCAGTTTTAAGGAGTATGCTTTGTGAAGTAATAAGTATTTTGAAAAGTGAAGAAGTAAAGTAAAAATAAAAGAAAGAATTTCATTTTTAAGTAGTATGCTTTGTGAAGTAATAAGTATTTTGAAAAGTGAAGAAGTAAAGTAAGAAAAGAAGAAAGAATTTCAGTTTTAAGGAGTATGCTTTGTTGAAGTAATAAGTATTTTGAAAAGTGAAGAAGTAAAGTAAGAAAAGAAGAAAGAATTTCAGTTATAAGGAGTATGCTTTGTGAAGTAATAAGTATTTTGAAAAGTGAAGAAGTAAAGTAAGAAAAGAAGAAAGAATTTCAGTTTTAAGGAGTATGCTTTGTGAAGTACTAAGTATTTTGAAAAGTGAAGAAGTAAAGTAAGAAAAGAAGAAAGAATTTCAGTTTTAAGGAGTATGCTTTGTGAAGTAATAAGTATTTTGAAAAGTGAAGAAGTAAAGTAAGAAAAGAAGAAAGAATTTCAGTTTTAAGGAGTATGCTTTGTGAAGTAATAAGTATTTTGAAAAGTGAAGAAGTAAAGTAAAAATAAAAGAAAGAATTTCATTTTTAAGTAGTATGCTTTGTGAAGTAATAAGTATTTTGAAAAGTGAAGAAGTAAAGTAAGAAAAGAAGAAAGAATTTCAGTTTTAAGGAGTATGCTTTGTGAAGTAATAAGTATTTTGAAAAGTGAAGAAGTAAAGTAAGAAAAGAAGAAAGAATTTCAGTTTTAAGGAGTATGCTTTGTGAAGTAATAAGTATTTTGAAAAGTGAAGAAGTAGATTAAAAATAAAAGAAAGAATTTCAGTTATAAGGATTATGCTTTGTGAAGTAATAAGTATTTTGAAAAGTGAAGAAGTAAAGTAAGAAAAGAAGAAAGAATTTCAGTTTTAAGGAGTATGCTTTGTGAAGTAATAAGTATTTTGAAAAGTGAAGAAGTAGATTAAGAAAAGAAGAAAGAATTTCAGTTTTTAAGGAGTATGCTTTGTGAAGTAATAAGTATTTTGAAAAGTGAAGAAGTAAAGTAAGAAAAGAAGAAAGAATTTCAGTTTTTAAGTAGTATGCTTTGTGAAGTAATAAGTATTTTGAAAAGTGAAGAAGTAAAGTAAAAATAAAAGAAAGAATTTCATTTTTAAGTAGTATGCTTTGTGAAGTAATAAGTATTTTGAAAAGTGAAGAAGTAAAGTAAGAAAAGAAGAAAGAATTTCAGTTTTAAGGAGTATGCTTTGTGAAGTAATAAGTATTTTGAAAAGTGAAGAAGTAAAGTAAGAAAAGAAGAAAGAATTTCAGTTTTAAGGAGTATGCTTTGTGAAGTAATAAGTATTTAAAAAAGTGAAGAAGTAGATTAAGAAAAGAAGAAAGAATTTCAGTTATAAGGATTATGCTTTGAGAAGTAATAAGTATTTTGAAAAGTGAAGAAGTAAAGTAAGAAAAGAAGAAAGAATTTCAGTTTTTAAGTAGTATGCTTTGTGAAGTAATAAGTATTTTGAAAAGTGAAGAAGTAAAGTAAAAATAAAAGAAAGAATTTCATTTTTAAGTAGTATGCTTTGTGAAGTAATAAGTATTTTGAAAAGTGAAGAAGTAAAGTAAGAAAAGAAGAAAGAATTTCAGTTTTAAGGAGTATGCTTTGTGAAGTAATAAGTATTTTGAAAAGTGAAGAAGTAAAGTAAGAAAAGAAGAAAGAATTTCAGTTATAAGGATTATGCTTTGTGAAGTAATAAGTATTTTGAAAAGTGAAGAAGTAGATTAAGAAAAGAAGAAAGAATTTCAGTTTTTAAGTAGTATGCTTTGTGAAGTAATAAGTATTTTGAAAAGTGAAGAAGTAAAGTAAGAAAAGAAGAAAGAATTTCAGTTTTAAGGAGTATGCTTTGTGAAGTAATAAGTATTTTGAAAAGTGAAGAAGTAAAGTAAGAAAAGAAGAAAGAATTTCAGTTTTTAAGTAGTATGCTTTGTGAAGTAATAAGTATTTTGAAAAGTGAAGAAGTAAAGTAAAAATAAAAGAAAGAATTTCATTTTTAAGTAGTATGCTTTGTGAAGTAATAAGTATTTTGAAAAGTGAAGAAGTAAAGTAAGAAAAGAAGAAAGAATTTCAGTTTTAAGGAGTATGCTTTGTGAAGTAATAAGTATTTTGAAAAGTGAAGAAGTAAAGTAAGAAAAGAAGAAAGAATTTCAGTTTTAAGGAGTATGCTTTGTGAAGTAATAAGTATTTAAAAAAGTGAAGAAGTAGATTAAGAAAAGAAGAAAGAATTTCAGTTATAAGGATTATGCTTTGAGAAGTAATAAGTATTTTGAAAAGTGAAGAAGTAAAGTAAGAAAAGAAGAAAGAATTTCAGTTTTTAAGTAGTATGCTTTGTGAAGTAATAAGTATTTTGAAAAGTGAAGAAGTAAAGTAAAAATAAAAGAAAGAATTTCATTTTTAAGTAGTATGCTTTGTGAAGTAATAAGTATTTTGAAAAGTGAAGAAGTAAAGTAAGAAAAGAAGAAAGAATTTCAGTTTTAAGGAGTATGCTTTGTGAAGTAATAAGTATTTAAAAAAGTGAAGAAGTAAAGTAAGAAAAGAAGAAAGAATTTCAGTTATAAGGATTATGCTTTGTGAAGTAATAAGTATTTTGAAAAGTGAAGAAGTAGATTAAGAAAAGAAGAAAGAATTTCAGTTTTTAAGTAGTATGCTTTGTGAAGTAATAAGTATTTTGAAAAGTGAAGAAGTAAAGTAAGAAAAGAAGAAAGAATTTCAGTTTTAAGGAGTATGCTTTGTGAAGTAATAAGTATTTTGAAAAGTGAAGAAGTAAAGTAAGAAAAGAAGAAAGAATTTCAGTTTTTAAGTAGTATGCTTTGTGAAGTAATAAGTATTTTGAAAAGTGAAGAAGTAAAGTAAGAAAAGAAGAAAGAATTTCAGTTATAAGGAGTATGCTTTGTGAAGTAATAAGTATTTTGAAAAGTGAAGAAGTAAAGTAAGAAAAGAAGAAAGAATTTCAGTTTTAAGGAGTATGCTTTGTTGAAGTAATAAGTATTTTGAAAAGTGAAGAAGTAGATTAAGAAAAGAAGAAAGAATTTCAGTTTTTAAGGAGTATGCTTTGTGAAGTACTAAGTATTTAAAAAAGTGAAGAAGTAAAGTAAGAAAAGAAGAAAGAATTTCAGTTTTAAGGAGTATGCTTTGTGAAGTAATAAGTATTTTGAAAAGTGAAGAAGTAAAGTAAGAAAAGAAGAAAGAATTTCAGTTTTAAGGATTATGCTTTGTGAAGTAATAAGTATTTTGAAAAGTGAAGAAGTAAAGTAAGAAAAGAAGAAAGAATTTCAGTTTTAAGGAGTATGCTTTGTGAAGTAATAAGTATTTTGAAAAGTGAAGAAGTAAAGTAAGAAAAGAAGAAAGAATTTCAGTTTTAAGGAGTATGCTTTGTTGAAGTAATAAGTATTTTGAAAAGTGAAGAAGTAAAGTAAGAAAAGAAGAAAGAATTTCAGTTTTAAGGAGTATGCTTTGTTGAAGTAATAAGTATTTTGAAAAGTGAAGAAGTAAAGTAAGAAAAGAAGAAAGAATTTCAGTTATAAGGAGTATGCTTTGTGAAGTAATAAGTATTTTGAAAAGTGAAGAAGTAAAGTAAGAAAAGAAGAAAGAATTTCAGTTTTAAGGAGTATGCTTTGTGAAGTAATAAGTATTTTGAAAAGTGAAGAAGTAAAGTAAGAAAAGAAGAAAGAATTTCAGTTTCAAAGAGTATGCTTTGTTGAAGTAATAAGTATTTTGAAAAGTGAAGAAGTAAAGTAAGAAAAGAAGAAAGAATTTCAGTTTTTAAGGAGTATGCTTTGAGAAGTACTTAGTATTTTGAAAAGTGAAGAAGTAAAGTAAGAAAAGAAGAAAGAATTTCAGTTATAAGGAGTATGCTTTGTGAAGTAATAAGTATTTTGAAAAGTGAAGAAGTAAAGTAAAAATAAAAGAAAGAATTTCAGTTTTAAGGATTATGCTTTGTGAAGTTATAAACATTTAGAAAAGTGAAGAAGTAGATTAAGAAAAGAAGAAAGAATTTCAGTTTTAAGGAGTATGCTTTGTGAAGTAATAAGTATTTTGAAAAGTGAAGAAGTAAAGTAAGAAAAGAAGAAAGAATTTCAGTTATAAGGAGTATGCTTTGTGAAGTACTAAGTATTTTGAAAAGTGAAGAAGTAAAGTAAGAAAAGAAGAAAGAATTTCAGTTTTAAGGAGTATGCTTTGTGAAGTAATAAGTATTTTGAAAAGTGAAGAAGTAAAGTAAGAAAAGAAGAAAGAATTTCAGTTTTAAGGAGTATGCTTTGTGAAGTAATAAGTATTTTGAAAAGTGAAGAAGTAAAGTAAGAAAAGAAGAAAGAATTTCAGTTTTTAAGTAGTATGCTTTGTGAAGTAATAAGTATTTTGAAAAGTGAAGAAGTAAAGTAAGAAAAGAAGAAAGAATTTCAGTTTTTAAGGAGTATGCTTTGTGAAGTAATAAGTATTTTGAAAAGTGAAGAAGTAAAGTAAGAAAAGAAGAAAGAATTTCAGTTATAAGAAGTATGCTTTGAGAAGTAATAAGTATTTTGAAAAGTGAAGAAGTAAAGTAAGAAAAGAAGAAAGAATTTCAGTTTTTAAGTAGTATGCTTTGTGAAGTAATAAGTATTTTGAAAAGTGAAGAAGTAAAGTAAGAAAAGAAGAAAGAATTTCAGTTTTAAGGAGTATGCTTTGTTGAAGTAATAAGTATTTTGAAAAGTGAAGAAGTAAAGTAAGAAAAGAAGAAAGAATTTAATTTTTTAAGGAGTATGCTTTGTGAAGTAATAAGTATTTTGAAAAGTGAAGAAGTAAAGTAAGAAAAGAAGAAAGAATTTCAGTTTTAAGGATTATGCTTTGTGAAGTACTAAGTATTTTGAAAAGTGAAGAAGTAAAGTAAGAAAAGAAGAAAGAATTTAATTTTTTAAGGAGTATGCTTTGTGAAGTAATAAGTATTTTGAAAAGTGAAGAAGTAACGTAAGAAAAGAAGATAGAATTTCAGTTATAAGGAGTATGCTTTGTGAAGTAATAAGTATTTTGAAAAGTGAAGAAGTAAAGTAAGAAAAGAAGAAAGAATTTCAGTTTTAAGGAGTATGCTTTGTGAAGTAATAAGTATTTTGAAAAGTGAAGAAGTAAAGTAAGAAAAGAAAAAAGAATTTCAGTTATAAGGAGTATGCTTTGTGAAGTAATAAGTATTTTGAAAAGTGAAGAAGTAAAGTAAGAAAAGAAGAAAGAATTTCAGTTTTAAGGAGTATGCTTTGTGAAGTAATAATATTTAAAAAAGTGAAAAAGTAGATTAAGAAAAGAAGAAAGAATTTCAGTTTTAAGGAGTATGCTTTGTGAAGTAATAAGTATTTTGAAAAGTGAAGAAGTAAAGTAAGAAAAGAAGAAAGAATTTCAGTTTTAAGGAGTATGCTTTGTTGAAGTAATAAGTATTTTGAAAAGTGAAGAAGTAAAGTAAGAAAAGAAGAAAGAATTTCAGTTTTTAAGGAGTATGCTTTGAGAAGTACTTAGTATTTTGAAAAGTGAAGAAGTAAAGTAAGAAAAGAAGAAAGAATTTCAGTTATAAGGAGTATGCTTTGTGAAGTAATAAGTATTTTGAAAAGTGAAGAAGTAAAGTAAGAAAAGAAGAAAGAATTTCAGTTTTAAGGAGTATGCTTTGTTGAAGTAATAAGTATTTATAAAAGTGAAGAAGTAACGTAAGAAAAGAAGATAGAATTTCAGTTATAAGGAGTATGCTTTGTGAAGTAATAAGTATTTTGAAAAGTGAAGAAGTAAAGTAAGAAAAGAAGGTAGAATTTCAGTTATAAGAATTATTATTTAAGAAGTAATGAGTATTTTGAAAAGTGAAGAAGTAAAGTAAGAAAAGAAGAAAGAATTTCAGTTTTAAGGAGTATGCTTTGTGAAGTAATAAGTATTTTGAAAAGTGAAGAAGTAAAGTAAGAAAAGAAGAAAGAATTTCAGTTTTAAGGAGTATGCTTTGTGAAGTAATAAGTATTTTGAAAAGTGAAGAAGTAAAGTAAAAATAAAAGAAAGAATTTCAGTTTTAAGGAGTATGCTTTGTGAAGTAATAAGTATTTTGAAAAGTGAAGAAGTAGATTAAAAATAAAAGAAAGAATTTCAGTTATAAGGATTATGCTTTGTGAAGTAATAAGTATTTTGAAAAGTGAAGAAGTAAAGTAAGAAAAGAAGAAAGAATTTCAGTTTTAAGGAGTATGCTTTGAGAAGTAATAAGTATTTTGAAAAGTGAAGAAGTAAAGTAAGAAAAGAAGAAAGAATTTCAGTTATAAGAAGTATGCTTTGAGAAGTAATAAGTATTTTGAAAAGTGAAGAAGTAAAGTAAGAAAAGAAGAAAGAATTTCAGTTTCAAAGAGTATGTTTTGAGAAGTACTAAGTATTTAGAAGAGTGAAGAAGTAAAGTAAAAAAAGAAGATAGAATTTCAGTTTTAAGGAGTATGCTTTGAGAAGTACTAAGTATTTTGAAAAGTGAAGAAGTAAAGTAAGAAAAGAAGAAAGAATTTCAGTTTCAAAGAGTATGTTTTGAGAAGTACTAAGTATTTAGAAGAGTGAAGAAGTAAAGTAAAAAAAGAAGATAGAATTTCAGTTTTAAGGAGTATGCTTTGAGAAGTACTAAGTATTTTGAAAAGTGAAGAAGTAAAGTAAGAAAAGAAGAAAGAATTTCAGTTTCAAAGAGTATGCTTTGTTGAAGTAATAAGTATTTTGAAAAGTGAAGAAGTAAAGTAAGAAAAGAAGAAAGAATTTCAGTTTTTAAGGAGTATGCTTTGAGAAGTACTTAGTATTTTGAAAAGTGAAGAAGTAAAGTAAGAAAAGAAGAAAGAATTTCAGTTATAAGGAGTATGCTTTGTGAAGTAATAAGTATTTTGAAAAGTGAAGAAGTAAAGTAAAAATAAAAGAAAGAATTTCAGTTTTAAGGATTATGCTTTGTGAAGTTATAAACATTTAGAAAAGTGAAGAAGTAGATTAAGAAAAGAAGAAAGAATTTCAGTTTTAAGGAGTATGCTTTGTGAAGTAATAAGTATTTTGAAAAGTGAAGAAGTAAAGTAAGAAAAGAAGAAAGAATTTCAGTTATAAGGAGTATGCTTTGTGAAGTACTAAGTATTTTGAAAAGTGAAGAAGTAAAGTAAGAAAAGAAGAAAGAATTTCAGTTTTAAGGAGTATGCTTTGTGAAGTAATAAGTATTTTGAAAAGTGAAGAAGTAAAGTAAGAAAAGAAGAAAGAATTTCAGTTTTAAGGAGTATGCTTTGTGAAGTAATAAGTATTTTGAAAAGTGAAGAAGTAAAGTAAGAAAAGAAGAAAGAATTTCAGTTTTTAAGTAGTATGCTTTGTGAAGTAATAAGTATTTTGAAAAGTGAAGAAGTAAAGTAAGAAAAGAAGAAAGAATTTCAGTTTTTAAGGAGTATGCTTTGTGAAGTAATAAGTATTTTGAAAAGTGAAGAAGTAAAGTAAGAAAAGAAGAAAGAATTTCAGTTATAAGAAGTATGCTTTGAGAAGTAATAAGTATTTTGAAAAGTGAAGAAGTAAAGTAAGAAAAGAAGAAAGAATTTCAGTTTTTAAGTAGTATGCTTTGTGAAGTAATAAGTATTTTGAAAAGTGAAGAAGTAAAGTAAGAAAAGAAGAAAGAATTTCAGTTTTAAGGAGTATGCTTTGTTGAAGTAATAAGTATTTTGAAAAGTGAAGAAGTAAAGTAAGAAAAGAAGAAAGAATTTAATTTTTTAAGGAGTATGCTTTGTGAAGTAATAAGTATTTTGAAAAGTGAAGAAGTAAAGTAAGAAAAGAAGAAAGAATTTCAGTTTTAAGGATTATGCTTTGTGAAGTACTAAGTATTTTGAAAAGTGAAGAAGTAAAGTAAGAAAAGAAGAAAGAATTTAATTTTTTAAGGAGTATGCTTTGTGAAGTAATAAGTATTTTGAAAAGTGAAGAAGTAACGTAAGAAAAGAAGATAGAATTTCAGTTATAAGGAGTATGCTTTGTGAAGTACTAAGTATTTTGAAAAGTGAAGAAGTAAAGTAAGAAAAGAAGAAAGAATTTCAGTTTTAAGGAGTATGCTTTGTGAAGTAATAAGTATTTTGAAAAGTGAAGAAGTAAAGTAAGAAAAGAAGAAAGAATTTCAGTTATAAGGAGTATGCTTTGTGAAGTAATAAGTATTTTGAAAAGTGAAGAAGTAAAGTAAGAAAAGAAGAAAGAATTTCAGTTTTTAAGTAGTATGCTTTGTGAAGTACTAAGTATTTTGAAAAGTGAAGAAGTAAAGTAAGAAAAGAAGAAAGAATTTCAGTTTTAAGGAGTATGCTTTGTGAAGTAATAAGTATTTTGAAAAGTGAAGAAGTAAAGTAAGAAAAGAAGAAAGAATTTCAGTTTTAAGGAGTATGCTTTGTGAAGTAATAAGTATTTTGAAAAGTGAAGAAGTAAAGTAAAAATAAAAGAAAGAATTTCATTTTTTAAGGAGTATGCTTTGAGAAGTACTTAGTATTTTGAAAAGTGAAGAAGTAAAGTAAGAAAAGAAGAAAGAATTTCAGTTATAAGGAGTATGCTTTGTGAAGTAATAAGTATTTTGAAAAGTGAAGAAGTAAAGTAAGAAAAGAAGAAAGAATTTCAGTTTTAAGGAGTATGCTTTGTTGAAGTAATAAGTATTTATAAAAGTGAAGAAGTAACGTAAGAAAAGAAGATAGAATTTCAGTTATAAGGAGTATGCTTTGTGAAGTAATAAGTATTTTGAAAAGTGAAGAAGTAAAGTAAGAAAAGAAGGTAGAATTTCAGTTATAAGAATTATTATTTAAGAAGTAATGAGTATTTTGAAAAGTGAAGAAGTAAAGTAAGAAAAGAAGAAAGAATTTCAGTTTTAAGGAGTATGCTTTGTGAAGTAATAAGTATTTTGAAAAGTGAAGAAGTAAAGTAAGAAAAGAAGAAAGAATTTCAGTTTTAAGGAGTATGCTTTGTGAAGTAATAAGTATTTTGAAAAGTGAAGAAGTAAAGTAAAAATAAAAGAAAGAATTTCAGTTTTAAGGAGTATGCTTTGTGAAGTAATAAGTATTTTGAAAAGTGAAGAAGTAGATTAAAAATAAAAGAAAGAATTTCAGTTATAAGGATTATGCTTTGTGAAGTAATAAGTATTTTGAAAAGTGAAGAAGTAAAGTAAGAAAAGAAGAAAGAATTTCAGTTTTAAGGAGTATGCTTTGAGAAGTAATAAGTATTTTGAAAAGTGAAGAAGTAAAGTAAGAAAAGAAGAAAGAATTTCAGTTATAAGAAGTATGCTTTGAGAAGTAATAAGTATTTTGAAAAGTGAAGAAGTAAAGTAAGAAAAGAAGAAAGAATTTCAGTTTCAAAGAGTATGTTTTGAGAAGTACTAAGTATTTAGAAGAGTGAAGAAGTAAAGTAAAAAAAGAAGATAGAATTTCAGTTTTAAGGAGTATGCTTTGAGAAGTACTAAGTATTTTGAAAAGTGAAGAAGTAAAGTAAGAAAAGAAGAAAGAATTTCAGTTTTAAGGAGTATGCTTTGTGAAGTAATAAGTATTTTGAAAAGTGAAGAAGTAAAGTAAGAAAAGAAGAAAGAATTTCAGTTTTAAGGAGTATGCTTTGTGAAGTACTAAGTATTTTGAAAAGTGAAGAAGTAAAGTAAGAAAAGAAGAAAGAATTTCAGTTTTAAGGAGTATGCTTTGTGAAGTAATAAGTATTTTGAAAAGTGAAGAAGTAAAGTAAGAAAAGAAGAAAGAATTTCAGTTTTAAGGAGTATGCTTTGTTGAAGTAATAAGTATTTTGAAAAGTGAAGAAGTAAAGTAAGAAAAGAAGAAAGAATTTCAGTTTTTAAGGAGTATGCTTTGAGAAGTACTTAGTATTTTGAAAAGTGAAGAAGTAAAGTAAGAAAAGAAGAAAGAATTTCAGTTATAAGGAGTATGCTTTGTGAAGTAATAAGTATTTTGAAAAGTGAAGAAGTAAAGTAAAAATAAAAGAAAGAATTTCAGTTTTAAGGATTATGCTTTGTGAAGTAATAAGTATTTTGAAAAGTGAAGAAGTAAAGTAAGAAAAGAAGAAAGAATTTCAGTTTTAAGGAGTATGCTTTGTGAAGTAATAAGTATTTTGAAAAGTGAAGAAGTAAAGTAAGAAAAGAAGAAAGAATTTCAGTTATAAGGAGTATGCTTTGTGAAGTACTAAGTATTTTGAAAAGTGAAGAAGTAAAGTAAGAAAAGAAGAAAGAATTTCAGTTTTAAGGAGTATGCTTTGTGAAGTACTAAGTATTTTGAAAAGTGAAGAAGTAAAGTAAGAAAAGAAGAAAGAATTTAATTTTTTAAGGAGTATGCTTTGTGAAGTAATAAGTATTTTGAAAAGTGAAGAAGTAACGTAAGAAAAGAAGATAGAATTTCAGTTATAAGGAGTATGCTTTGTGAAGTACTAAGTATTTTGAAAAGTGAAGAAGTAAAGTAAGAAAAGAAGAAAGAATTTCAGTTTTAAGGAGTATGCTTTGTGAAGTAATAAGTATTTTGAAAAGTGAAGAAGTAAAGTAAGAAAAGAAAAAAGAATTTCAGTTATAAGGAGTATGCTTTGTGAAGTAATAAGTATTTTGAAAAGTGAAGAAGTAAAGTAAGAAAAGAAGAAAGAATTTCAGTTTTAAGGAGTATGCTTTGTGAAGTAATAATATTTAAAAAAGTGAAAAAGTAGATTAAGAAAAGAAGAAAGAATTTCAGTTTTAAGGAGTATGCTTTGTGAAGTAATAAGTATTTTGAAAAGTGAAGAAGTAAAGTAAGAAAAGAAGAAAGAATTTCAGTTTTAAGGAGTATGCTTTGTTGAAGTAATAAGTATTTTGAAAAGTGAAGAAGTAAAGTAAGAAAAGAAGAAAGAATTTCAGTTTCAAAGAGTATGTTTTGAGAAGTACTAAGTATTTAGAAGAGTGAAGAAGTAAAGTAAAAAAAGAAGATAGAATTTCAGTTTTAAGGAGTATGCTTTGAGAAGTACTTAGTATTTTGAAAAGTGAAGAAGTAAAGTAAGAAAAGAAGAAAGAATTTCAGTTATAAGGAGTATGCTTTGTGAAGTAATAAGTATTTTGAAAAGTGAAGAAGTAAAGTAAGAAAAGAAGAAA
>CAMPDV010006832.1:0-20998 GCA_946699065.1 Loxodes magnus
AGTATTTTGAAGTGAGAATACGAAATTTTAATACCAGAGTGAGTTAACAATGTATTAAAAATAGTTGTGTAATTTTTAAAGTAAAAAAAACATTGTTTTTATAAGTATTTTGAAGTGAGAATACGAAATTTTAATACCAGAGTGAGTTAACAATGTATGAAAAATAGTTGTGTAATTTTTAAAGTAAAAAAAAAACATATTTTTATAAGTATTTTGAAGTGAGAATACGAAATTTTAATACCAGAGTGAGTTAACAATGTATGAAAAATAGTTGTGTAATTTTTAAAGTAAAAAAAAAACATTGTTTTTATAAGTATTTTGAAGTGAGAATACAAATTTTAATACCAGAGTGAGTTAACAATGTATGAAAAATAGTTGTGTAATTTTTAAAGTAAAAAAAAAACATATTTTTATAAGTATTTTGAAGTGAGAATACGAAATTTTAATACCAGAGTGAGTTAACAATGTATTAAAAATAGTTGTGTAATTTTTAAAGTAAAAAAAAAACATATTTTTATAAGTATTTTGAAGTGAGAATACGAAATTTTAATACCAGAGTGAGTTAACAATGTATGAAAAATAGTTGTGTAATTTTTAAAGTAAAAAAAAAACATTGTTTTTATAAGTATTTTGAAGTGAGAATACAAATTTTAATACCAGAGTGAGTTAACAATGTATGAAAAATAGTTGTGTAATTTTTAAAGTAAAAAAAAAACATATTTTTATAAGTATTTTGAAGTGAGAATACGAAATTTTAATACCAGAGTGAGTTAACAATGTATTAAAAATAGTTGTGTAATTTTTAAAGTAAAAAAAAACATTGTTTTTATAAGTATTTTGAAGTGAGAATACGAAATTTTAATACCAGAGTGAGTTAACAATGTATGAAAAATAGTTGTGTAATTTTTAAAGTAAAAAAAACATTGTTTTTATTAGTGTTTTGAAGTGAGAATACGAAATTTTAATACCAGAGTGAGTTAACAATGTATGAAAATAGTTGTGTAATTTTTAAAGTAAAAAAAAACATTGTTTTTATAAGTATTTTGAAGTGAGAATACGAAATTTTAATACCAGAGTGAGTTAACAATGTATGAAAAATAGTTGTGTAATTTTTAAAGTAAAAAAAAACATTGTTTTTATAAGTATTTTGAAGTGAGAATACGAAATTTTAATACCAGAGTGAGTTAACAATGTATGAAAAATAGTTGTGTAATTTTTAAAGTAAAAAAAAACATTGTTTTTATAAGTATTTTGAAGTGAGAATACGAAATTTTAATACCAGAGTGAGTTAACAATGTATGAAAATAGTTGTGTAATTTTTAAGTAAAAAAAAACATTGTTTTTATAAGTATTTTGAAGTGAGAATACGAAATTTTAATACCAGAGTGAGTTAACAATGTATGAAAAATAGTTGTGTAATTTTTAAAGTAAAAAAAACATTGTTTTTATTAGTGTTTTGAAGTGAGAATACGAAATTTTAATACCAGAGTGAGTTAACAATGTATGAAAATAGTTGTGTAATTTTTAAAGTAAAAAAAAACATTGTTTTTATAAGTATTTTGAAGTGAGAATACGAAATTTTAATACCAGAGTGAGTTAACAATGTATGAAAAATAGTTGTGTAATTTTTAAAGTAAAAAAAAACATTGTTTTTATAAGTATTTTGAAGTGAGAATACGAAATTTTAATACCAGAGTGAGTTAACAATGTATGAAAATAGTTGTGTAATTTTTAAAGTAAAAAAAAAACATATTTTTATAAGTATTTTGAAGTGAGAATACGAAATTTTAATACCAGAGTGAGTTAACAATGTATGAAAAATAGTTGTGTAATTTTTAAAGTAAAAAAAAACATTGTTTTTATTAGTGTTTTGAAGTGAGAATACGAAATTTTAATACCAGAGTGAGTTAACAATGTATGAAAAATAGTTGTGTAATTTTTAAAGTAAAAAAAAACATTGTTTTTATTAGTGTTTTGAAGTGAGAATACGAAATTTTAATACCAGAGTGAGTTAACAATGTATGAAAAATAGTTGTGTAATTTTTAAAGTAAAAAAAAAACATTGTTTTTATAAGTATTTTGAAGTGAGAATACAAATTTTAATACCAGAGTGAGTTAACAATGTATGAAAAATAGTTGTGTAATTTTTAAAGTAAAAAAAAAACATATTTTTATAAGTATTTTGAAGTGAGAATACGAAATTTTAATACCAGAGTGAGTTAACAATGTATTAAAAATAGTTGTGTAATTTTTAAAGTAAAAAAAAACATTGTTTTTATAAGTATTTTGAAGTGAGAATACGAAATTTTAATACCAGAGTGAGTTAACAATGTATGAAAAATAGTTGTGTAATTTTTAAAGTAAAAAAAACATTGTTTTTATTAGTGTTTTGAAGTGAGAATACGAAATTTTAATACCAGAGTGAGTTAACAATGTATGAAAATAGTTGTGTAATTTTTAAAGTAAAAAAAAACATTGTTTTTATAAGTATTTTGAAGTGAGAATACGAAATTTTAATACCAGAGTGAGTTAACAATGTATGAAAAATAGTTGTGTAATTTTTAAAGTAAAAAAAAACATTGTTTTTATAAGTATTTTGAAGTGAGAATACGAAATTTTAATACCAGAGTGAGTTAACAATGTATGAAAAATAGTTGTGTAATTTTTAAAGTAAAAAAAAACATTGTTTTTATAAGTATTTTGAAGTGAGAATACGAAATTTTAATACCAGAGTGAGTTAACAATGTATGAAAATAGTTGTGTAATTTTTAAAGTAAAAAAAAACATTGTTTTTATAAGTATTTTGAAGTGAGAATACGAAATTTTAATACCAGAGTGAGTTAACAATGTATGAAAAATAGTTGTGTAATTTTTAAAGTAAAAAAAACATTGTTTTTATTAGTGTTTTGAAGTGAGAATACGAAATTTTAATACCAGAGTGAGTTAACAATGTATGAAAATAGTTGTGTAATTTTTAAAGTAAAAAAAACATTGTTTTTATAAGTATTTTGAAGTGAGAATACGAAATTTTAATACCAGAGTGAGTTAACAATGTATGAAAATAGTTGTGTAATTTTTAAAGTAAAAAAAAACATTGTTTTTATAAGTATTTTGAAGTGAGAATACGAAATTTTAATACCAGAGTGAGTTAACAATGTATGAAAATAGTTGTGTAATTTTTAAAGTAAAAAAAAAACATATTTTTATAAGTATTTTGAAGTGAGAATACGAAATTTTAATACCAGAGTGAGTTAACAATGTATGAAAAATAGTTGTGTAATTTTTAAAGTAAAAAAAAACATTGTTTTTATTAGTGTTTTGAAGTGAGAATACGAAATTTTAATACCAGAGTGAGTTAACAATGTATGAAAAATAGTTGTGTAATTTTTAAAGTAAAAAAAAACATTGTTTTTATTAGTGTTTTGAAGTGAGAATACGAAATTTTAATACCAGAGTGAGTTAACAATGTATGAAAAATAGTTGTGTAATTTTTAAAGTAAAAAAAAACATTGTTTTTATTAGTGTTTTGAAGTGAGAATACGAAATTTTAATACCAGAGTGAGTTAACAATGTATGAAAAATAGTTGTGTAATTTTTAAAGTAAAAAAAACATTGTTTTTATTAGTGTTTTGAAGTGAGAATACGAAATTTTAATACCAGAGTGAGTTAACAATGTATGAAAAATAGTTGTGTAATTTTTAAAGTAAAAAAAACATTGTTTTTATTAGTGTTTTGAAGTGAGAATACGAAATTTTAATACCAGAGTGAGTTAACAATGTATGAAAAATAGTTGTGTAATTTTTAAAGTAAAAAAAACATTGTTTTTATTAGTGTTTTGAAGTGAGAATACGAAATTTTAATACCAGAGTGAGTTAACAATGTATGAAAAATAGTTGTGTAATTTTTAAAGTAAAAAAAAACATTGTTTTTATTAGTGTTTTGAAGTGAGAATACGAAATTTTAATACCAGAGTGAGTTAACAATGTATGAAAAATAGTTGTGTAATTTTTAAAGTAAAAAAAACATTGTTTTTATTAGTGTTTTGAAGTGAGAATACGAAATTTTAATACCAGAGTGAGTTAACAATGTATGAAAAATAGTTGTGTAATTTTTAAAGTAAAAAAAACATTGTTTTTATAAGTATTTTGAAGTGAGAATACGAAATTTTAATACCAGAGTGAGTTAACAATGTATGAAAAATAGTTGTGTAATTTTTAAAGTAAAAAAAAACATATTTTTATAAGTATTTTGAAGTGAGAATACGAAATTTTAATACCAGAGTGAGTTAACAATGTATGAAAAATAGTTGTGTAATTTTTAAAGTAAAAAAAAACATTGTTTTTATTAGTGTTTTGAAGTGAGAATACGAAATTTTAATACCAGAGTGAGTTAACAATGTATGAAAAATAGTTGTGTAATTTTTAAAGTAAAAAAAACATTGTTTTTATTAGTGTTTTGAAGTGAGAATACGAAATTTTAATACCAGAGTGAGTTAACAATGTATGAAAAATAGTTGTGTAATTTTTAAAGTAAAAAAAACATTGTTTTTTATAAGTATTTTGAAGTGAGAATACGAAATTTTAATACCAGAGTGAGTTAACAATGTATGAAAAATAGTTGTGTAATTTTTAAAGTAAAAAAAACATTGTTTTTATTAGTGTTTTGAAGTGAGAATACGAAATTTTAATACCAGAGTGAGTTAACAATGTATGAAAAATAGTTGTGTAATTTTTAAAGTAAAAAAAACATTGTTTTTATTAGTGTTTTGAAGTGAGAATACGAAATTTTAATACCAGAGTGAGTTAACAATGTATGAAAAATAGTTGTGTAATTTTTAAAGTAAAAAAAAACATTGTTTTATAAGTGTTTTGAGGTGAGAATACGAAATTTTAATACCAGAGTGAGTTAACAATGTATGAAAAATAGTTGTGTAATTTTTAAAGTAAAAAAAACATTGTTTTTATTAGTGTTTTGAAGTGAGAATACGAAATTTTAATACCAGAGTGAGTTAACAATGTATGAAAAATAGTTGTGTAATTTTTAAAGTAAAAAAAAACATTGTTTTTATTAGTGTTTTGAAGTGAGAATACGAAATTTTAATACCAGAGTGAGTTAACAATGTATGAAAAATAGTTGTGTAATTTTTAAAGTAAAAAAAAACATTGTTTTTATTAGTGTTTTGAAGTGAGAATACGAAATTTTAATACCAGAGTGAGTTAACAATGTATGAAAAATAGTTGTGTAATTTTTAAAGTAAAAAAAAACATTGTTTTTATAAGTATTTTGAAGTGAGAATACGAAATTTTAATACCAGAGTGAGTTAACAATGTATGAAAAATAGTTGTGTAATTTTTAAAGTAAAAAAAAACATTGTTTTTATAAGTATTTTGAAGTGAGAATACGAAATTTTAATACCAGAGTGAGTTAACAATGTATGAAAAATAGTTGTGTAATTTTTAAAGTAAAAAAAAAAACATATTTTTATAAGTATTTTGAAGTGAGAATACGAAATTTTAATACCAGAGTGAGTTAACAATGTATGAAAAATAGTTGTGTAATTTTTAAAGTAAAAAAAAAACATTGTTTTTATTAGTGTTTTGAAGTGAGAATACGAAATTTTAATACCAGAGTGAGTTAACAATGTATGAAAAATAGTTGTGTAATTTTTAAAGTAAAAAAAAACATTGTTTTTATTAGTGTTTTGAAGTGAGAATACGAAATTTTAATACCAGAGTGAGTTAACAATGTATGAAAAATAGTTGTGTAATTTTTAAAGTAAAAAAAACATTGTTTTTATTAGTGTTTTGAAGTGAGAATACGAAATTTTAATACCAGAGTGAGTTAACAATGTATGAAAAATAGTTGTGTAATTTTTAAAGTAAAAAAAACATTGTTTTTATTAGTGTTTTGAAGTGAGAATACGAAATTTTAATACCAGAGTGAGTTAACAATGTATGAAAAATAGTTGTGTAATTTTTAAAGTAAAAAAAACATTGTTTTTATTAGTGTTTTGAAGTGAGAATACGAAATTTTAATACCAGAGTGAGTTAACAATGTATGAAAAATAGTTGTGTAATTTTTAAAGTAAAAAAAACATTGTTTTTATTAGTGTTTTGAAGTGAGAATACGAAATTTTAATACCAGAGTGAGTTAACAATGTATGAAAAATAGTTGTGTAATTTTTAAAGTAAAAAAAAAACATTGTTTTTATTAGTGTTTTGAAGTGAGAATACGAAATTTTAATACCAGAGTGAGTTAACAATGTATGAAAAATAGTTGTGTAATTTTTAAAGTAAAAAAAACATTGTTTTTATAAGTATTTTGAAGTGAGAATACGAAATTTTAATACCAGAGTGAGTTAACAATGTATGAAAAATAGTTGTGTAATTTTTAAAGTAAAAAAAAAACATATTTTTATAAGTATTTTGAAGTGAGAATACGAAATTTTAATACCAGAGTGAGTTAACAATGTATGAAAAATAGTTGTGTAATTTTTAAAGTAAAAAAAAACATTGTTTTTATTAGTGTTTTGAAGTGAGAATACGAAATTTTAATACCAGAGTGAGTTAACAATGTATGAAAATAGTTGTGTAATTTTTAAAGTAAAAAAAAACATTGTTTTTATTAGTGTTTTGAAGTGAGAATACGAAATTTTAATACCAGAGTGAGTTAACAATGTATGAAAATAGTTGTGTAATTTTTAAAGTAAAAAAAAACATTGTTTTTATTAGTGTTTTGAAGTGAGAATACGAAATTTTAATACCAGAGTGAGTTAACAATGTATGAAAATAGTTGTGTAATTTTTAAAGTAAAAAAAACATTGTTTTTATTAGTGTTTTGAAGTGAGAATACGAAATTTTAATACCAGAGTGAGTTAACAATGTATGAAAAATAGTTGTGTAATTTTTAAAGTAAAAAAAAACATTGTTTTTATAAGTATTTTGAAGTGAGAATACGAAATTTTAATACCAGAGTGAGTTAACAATGTATGAAAAATAGTTGTGTAATTTTTAAAGTAAAAAAAAACATTGTTTTTATAAGTATTTTGAAGTGAGAATACGAAATTTTAATACCAGAGTGAGTTAACAATGTATGAAAAATAGTTGTGTAATTTTTAAAGTAAAAAAAAAACATATTTTTATAAGTATTTTGAAGTGAGAATACGAAATTTTAATACCAGAGTGAGTTAACAATGTATGAAAAATAGTTGTGTAATTTTAAAGTAAAAAAAAAAACATTGTTTTTATTAGTATTTTGAAGTGAGAATACGAAATTTTAATACCAGAGTGAGTTAACAATGTATGAAAAATAGTTGTGTAATTTTTAAAGTAAAAAAAAACATTGTTTTTATAAGTATTTTGAAGTGAGAATACAAATTTTAATACCAGAGTGAGTTAACAATGTATGAAAAATAGTTGTGTAATTTTTAAAGTAAAAAAAACATTGTTTTTATTAGTGTTTTGAAGTGAGAATACGAAATTTTAATACCAGAGTGAGTTAACAATGTATGAAAAATAGTTGTGTAATTTTTAAAGTAAAAAAAAACATTGTTTTTATTAGTATTTTGAAGTGAGAATACGAAATTTTAATACCAGAGTGAGTTAACAATGTATGAAAATAGTTGTGTAATTTTTAAAGTAAAAAAAAACATTGTTTTTATTAGTGTTTTGAAGTGAGAATACGAAATTTTAATACCAGAGTGAGTTAACAATGTATGAAAAATAGTTGTGTAATTTTTAAAGTAAAAAAAACATTGTTTTTATTAGTGTTTTGAAGTGAGAATACGAAATTTTAATACCAGAGTGAGTTAACAATGTATGAAAAATAGTTGTGTAATTTTTAAAGTAAAAAAAAACATTGTTTTTATAAGTATTTTGAAGTGAGAATACGAAATTTTAATACCAGAGTGAGTTAACAATGTATGAAAATAGTTGTGTAATTTTTAAAGTAAAAAAAAACATTGTTTTTATTAGTATTTTGAAAAAGAATACGAAATTTTAATACCAGAGTGAGTTAACAATGTATGAAAAATAGTTGTGTAATTTTTAAAGTAAAAAAAAACATTGTTTTTATTAGTGTTTTGAAGTGAGAATACGAAATTTTAATACCAGAGTGAGTTAACAATGTATGAAAATAGTTGTGTAATTTTTAAAGTAAAAAAAAACATTGTTTTATAAGTGTTTTGAAGTGAGAATACGAAATTTTAATACCAGAGTGAGTTAACAATGTATGAAAAATAGTTGTGTAATTTTTAAAGTAAAAAAAAACATTGTTTTTATAAGTATTTTGAAGTGAGAATACGAAATTTTAATACCAGAGTGAGTTAACAATGTATGAAAAATAGTTGTGTAATTTTTAAAGTAAAAAAAACATTGTTTTTATTAGTGTTTTGAAGTGAGAATACGAAATTTTAATACCAGAGTGAGTTAACAATGTATGAAAATAGTTGTGTAATTTTTAAAGTAAAAAAAAACATTGTTTTTATTAGTATTTTGAAAAAGAATACGAAATTTTAATACCAGAGTGAGTTAACAATGTATGAAAAATAGTTGTGTAATTTTTAAAGTAAAAAAAAACATTGTTTTTATTAGTGTTTTGAAGTGAGAATACGAAATTTTAATACCAGAGTGAGTTAACAATGTATGAAAATAGTTGTGTAATTTTTAAAGTAAAAAAAAACATTGTTTTTATAAGTATTTTGAAGTGAGAATACGAAATTTTAATACCAGAGTGAGTTAACAATGTATGAAAATAGTTGTGTAATTTTTAAAGTAAAAAAAACATTGTTTTTATTAGTGTTTTGAAGTGAGAATACGAAATTTTAATACCAGAGTGAGTTAACAATGTATGAAAAATAGTTGTGTAATTTTTAAAGTAAAAAAAACATTGTTTTTATTAGTGTTTTGAAGTGAGAATACGAAATTTTAATACCAGAGTGAGTTAACAATGTATGAAAATAGTTGTGTAATTTTTAAAGTAAAAAAAAACATTGTTTTTATTAGTGTTTTGAAGTGAGAATACGAAATTTTAATACCAGAGTGAGTTAACAATGTATGAAAATAGTTGTGTAATTTTTAAAGTAAAAAAAAACATTGTTTTTATAAGTATTTTGAAGTGAGAATACGAAATTTTAATACCAGAGTGAGTTAACAATGTATGAAAATAGTTGTGTAATTTTTAAAGTAAAAAAAAACATTGTTTTATAAGTGTTTTGAGGTGAGAATACGAAATTTTAATACCAGAGTGAGTTAACAATGTATGAAAAATAGTTGTGTAATTTTTAAAGTAAAAAAAACATTGTTTTTATTAGTGTTTTGAAGTGAGAATACGAAATTTTAATACCAGAGTGAGTTAACAATGTATGAAAATAGTTGTGTAATTTTTAAAGTAAAAAAAAACATTGTTTTTATAAGTATTTTGAAGTGAGAATACGAAATTTTAATACCAGAGTGAGTTAACAATGTATGAAAAATAGTTGTGTAATTTTTAAAGTAAAAAAAAAACATTGTTTTTATTAGTGTTTTGAAGTGAGAATACGAAATTTTAATACCAGAGTGAGTTAACAATGTATGAAAATAGTTGTGTAATTTTTAAAGTAAAAAAAAACATTGTTTTATAAGTGTTTTGAAGTGAGAATACGAAATTTTAATACCAGAGTGAGTTAACAATGTATGAAAAATAGTTGTGTAATTTTTAAAGTAAAAAAAACATTGTTTTTATAAGTATTTTGAAGTGAGAATACGAAATTTTAATACCAGAGTGAGTTAACAATGTATGAAAAATAGTTGTGTAATTTTTAAAGTAAAAAAAACATTGTTTTTATTAGTGTTTTGAAGTGAGAATACGAAATTTTAATACCAGAGTGAGTTAACAATGTATGAAAATAGTTGTGTAATTTTTAAAGTAAAAAAAAACATTGTTTTTATTAGTATTTTGAAAAAGAATACGAAATTTTAATACCAGAGTGAGTTAACAATGTATGAAAATAGTTGTGTAATTTTTAAAGTAAAAAAAAACATTGTTTTTATTAGTGTTTTGAAGTGAGAATACGAAATTTTAATACCAGAGTGAGTTAACAATGTATGAAAATAGTTGTGTAATTTTTAAAGTAAAAAAAAACATTGTTTTTATAAGTATTTTGAAGTGAGAATACGAAATTTTAATACCAGAGTGAGTTAACAATGTATGAAAATAGTTGTGTAATTTTTAAAGTAAAAAAAAACATTGTTTTTATTAGTGTTTTGAAGTGAGAATACGAAATTTTAATACCAGAGTGAGTTAACAATGTATGAAAAATAGTTGTGTAATTTTTAAAGTAAAAAAAACATTGTTTTTATTAGTGTTTTGAAGTGAGAATACGAAATTTTAATACCAGAGTGAGTTAACAATGTATGAAAATAGTTGTGTAATTTTTAAAGTAAAAAAAAACATTGTTTTTATTAGTGTTTTGAAGTGAGAATACGAAATTTTAATACCAGAGTGAGTTAACAATGTATGAAAATAGTTGTGTAATTTTTAAAGTAAAAAAAAACATTGTTTTTATAAGTATTTTGAAGTGAGAATACGAAATTTTAATACCAGAGTGAGTTAACAATGTATGAAAAATAGTTGTGTAATTTTTAAAGTAAAAAAAAACATTGTTTTATAAGTGTTTTGAGGTGAGAATACGAAATTTTAATACCAGAGTGAGTTAACAATGTATGAAAAATAGTTGTGTAATTTTTAAAGTAAAAAAAACATTGTTTTTATTAGTGTTTTGAAGTGAGAATACGAAATTTTAATACCAGAGTGAGTTAACAATGTATGAAAATAGTTGTGTAATTTTTAAAGTAAAAAAAAACATTGTTTTTATTAGTGTTTTGAAGTGAGAATACGAAATTTTAATACCAGAGTGAGTTAACAATGTATGAAAATAGTTGTGTAATTTTTAAAGTAAAAAAAACATTGTTTTTATTAGTGTTTTGAAGTGAGAATACGAAATTTTAATACCAGAGTGAGTTAACAATGTATGAAAAATAGTTGTGTAATTTTTAAAGTAAAAAAAAACATTGTTTTTATAAGTATTTTGAAGTGAGAATACGAAATTTTAATACCAGAGTGAGTTAACAATGTATGAAAAATAGTTGTGTAATTTTTAAAGTAAAAAAAAACATTGTTTTATAAGTGTTTTGAAGTGAGAATACGAAATTTTAATACCAGAGTGAGTTAACAATGTATGAAAAATAGTTGTGTAATTTTTAAAGTAAAAAAAAACATTGTTTTTATTAGTGTTTTGAAGTGAGAATACGAAATTTTAATACCAGAGTGAGTTAACAATGTATGAAAAATAGTTGTGTAATTTTTAAAGTAAAAAAAAACATTGTTTTTATTAGTGTTTTGAAGTGAGAATACGAAATTTTAATACCAGAGTGAGTTAACAATGTATGAAAAATAGTTGTGTAATTTTTAAAGTAAAAAAAAACATTGTTTTTATTAGTGTTTTGAAGTGAGAATACGAAATTTTAATACCAGAGTGAGTTAACAATGTATGAAAAATAGTTGTGTAATTTTTAAAGTAAAAAAAAACATTGCTTTTATTAGTGTTTTGAAGTGAGAATACGAAATTTTAATACCAGAGTGAGTTAACAATGTATGAAAAATAGTTGTTTAATTTTTAAAGTAAAAAAAAACATTGTTTTTATTAGTGTTTTGAAGTGAGAATACGAAATTTTAATACCAGAGTGAGTTAACAATGTATGAAAAATAGTTGTGTAATTTTTAAAGTAAAAAAAACATTGTTTTTATTAGTGTTTTGAAGTGAGAATACAAATTTTAATACCAGAGTGAGTTAACAATGTATGAAAAATAGTTGTGTAATTTTTAAAGTAAAAAAAACATTGTTTTTATTAGTGTTTTGAAGTGAGAATACGAAATTTTAATACCAGAGTGAGTTAACAATGTATGAAAATAGTTGTGTAATTTTTAAAGTAAAAAAAAACATTGTTTTTGATATGTTTTGAAGTGAGAATACGAAATTTTAATACCAGAGTGAGTTAACAATGTATGAAAATAGTTGTGTAATTTTTAAAGTAAAAAAAAACATTGTTTTTATAAGTATTTTGAAGTGAGAATACGAAATTTTAATACCAGAGTGAGTTAACAATGTATGAAAAATAGTTGTGTAATTTTTAAAGTAAAAAAAAACATTGTTTTTATAAGTATTTTGAAGTGAGAATACGAAATTTTAATACCAGAGTGAGTTAACAATGTATGAAAATAGTTGTGTAATTTTTAAAGTAAAAAAAAAACATTGTTTTTATTAGTGTTTTGAAGTGAGAATACGAAATTTTAATACCAGAGTGAGTTAACAATGTATGAAAATAGTTGTGTAATTTTTAAAGTAAAAAAAAACATTGTTTTTATAAGTATTTTGAAGTGAGAATACGAAATTTTAATACCAGAGTGAGTTAACAATGTATGAAAAATAGTTGTGTAATTTTTAAAGTAAAAAAAAACATTGTTTTATAAGTGTTTTGAGGTGAGAATACGAAATTTTAATACCAGAGTGAGTTAACAATGTATGAAAAATAGTTGTGTAATTTTTAAAGTAAAAAAAAACATTGTTTTTATTAGTGTTTTGAAGTGAGAATACGAAATTTTAATACCAGAGTGAGTTAACAATGTATGAAAATAGTTGTGTAATTTTTAAAGTAAAAAAAAACATTGCTTTTATTAGTGTTTTGAAGTGAGAATACGAAATTTTAATACCAGAGTGAGTTAACAATGTATGAAAAATAGTTGTGTAATTTTTAAAGTAAAAAAAAACATTGTTTTTATTAGTGTTTTGAAGTGAGAATACGAAATTTTAATACCAGAGTGAGTTAACAATGTATGAAAATAGTTGTGTAATTTTTAAAGTAAAAAAAAACATTGTTTTATAAGTGTTTTGAAGTGAGAATACGAAATTTTAATACCAGAGTGAGTTAACAATGTATGAAAAATAGTTGTGTAATTTTTAAAGTAAAAAAAAACATTGTTTTTATAAGTATTTTGAAGTGAGAATACGAAATTTTAATACCAGAGTGAGTTAACAATGTATGAAAAATAGTTGTGTAATTTTTAAAGTAAAAAAAACATTGTTTTTATTAGTGTTTTGAAGTGAGAATACGAAATTTTAATACCAGAGTGAGTTAACAATGTATGAAAATAGTTGTGTAATTTTTAAAGTAAAAAAAAACATTGTTTTTATAAGTATTTTGAAGTGAGAATACGAAATTTTAATACCAGAGTGAGTTAACAATGTATGAAAATAGTTGTGTAATTTTTAAAGTAAAAAAAAACATTGTTTTTATAAGTATTTTGAAGTGAGAATACGAAATTTTAATACCAGAGTGAGTTAACAATGTATGAAAAATAGTTGTGTAATTTTTAAAGTAAAAAAAACATTGTTTTTATTAGTGTTTTGAAGTGAGAATACGAAATTTTAATACCAGAGTGAGTTAACAATGTATGAAAATAGTTGTGTAATTTTTAAAGTAAAAAAAAACATTGTTTTTATTAGTATTTTGAAAAAGAATACGAAATTTTAATACCAGAGTGAGTTAACAATGTATGAAAATAGTTGTGTAATTTTTAAAGTAAAAAAAAACATTGTTTTTATAAGTATTTTGAAGTGAGAATACGAAATTTTAATACCAGAGTGAGTTAACAATGTATGAAAAATAGTTGTGTAATTTTTAAAGTAAAAAAAAACATTGTTTTATAAGTGTTTTGAGGTGAGAATACGAAATTTTAATACCAGAGTGAGTTAACAATGTATGAAAAATAGTTGTGTAATTTTTAAAGTAAAAAAAACATTGTTTTTATTAGTGTTTTGAAGTGAGAATACGAAATTTTAATACCAGAGTGAGTTAACAATGTATGAAAATAGTTGTGTAATTTTTAAAGTAAAAAAAAACATTGTTTTTATTAGTGTTTTGAAGTGAGAATACGAAATTTTAATACCAGAGTGAGTTAACAATGTATGAAAATAGTTGTGTAATTTTTAAAGTAAAAAAAAACATTGTTTTTATTAGTGTTTTGAAGTGAGAATACGAAATTTTAATACCAGAGTGAGTTAACAATGTATGAAAATAGTTGTGTAATTTTTAAAGTAAAAAAAAACATTGTTTTTATTAGTGTTTTGAAGTGAGAATACGAAATTTTAATACCAGAGTGAGTTAACAATGTATGAAAAATAGTTGTGTAATTTTTAAAGTAAAAAAAACATTGTTTTTATTAGTGTTTTGAAGTGAGAATACGAAATTTTAATACCAGAGTGAGTTAACAATGTATGAAAAATAGTTGTGTAATTTTTAAAGTAAAAAAAAACATTGTTTTTGATATGTTTTGAAGTGAGAATACGAAATTTTAATACCAGAGTGAGTTAACCATGTATGAAAAATAGTTGTTTAATTTTTAAAGTAAAAAAAAACATTGTTTTTATTAGTGTTTTGAAGTGAGAATACGAAATTTTAATACCAGAGTGAGTTAACAATGTATGAAAAATAGTTGTGTAATTTTTAAAGTAAAAAAAAACATTGTTTTATAAGTGTTTTGAGGTGAGAATACGAAATTTTAATACCAGAGTGAGTTAACAATGTATGAAAAATAGTTGTGTAATTTTAAAGTAAAAAAAACATTGTTTTTATTAGTGTTTTGAAGTGAGAATACGAAATTTTAATACCAGAGTGAGTTAACAATGTATGAAAATAGTTGTGTAATTTTTAAAGTAAAAAAAAACATTGTTTTTATTAGTGTTTTGAAGTGAGAATACGAAATTTTAATACCAGAGTGAGTTAACAATGTATGAAAATAGTTGTGTAATTTTTAAAGTAAAAAAAACATTGTTTTTATTAGTGTTTTGAAGTGAGAATACGAAATTTTAATACCAGAGTGAGTTAACAATGTATGAAAATAGTTGTGTAATTTTTAAAGTAAAAAAAACATTGTTTTTATAAGTATTTTGAAGTGAGAATACGAAATTTTAATACCAGAGTGAGTTAACAATGTATGAAAAATAGTTGTGTAATTTTTAAAGTAAAAAAAAACATTGTTTTATAAGTGTTTTGAAGTGAGAATACGAAATTTTAATACCAGAGTGAGTTAACAATGTATGAAAAATAGTTGTGTAATTTTTAAAGTAAAAAAAAACATTGTTTTATTAGTGTTTTGAAGTGAGAATACGAAATTTTAATACCAGAGTGAGTTAACAATGTATGAAAAATAGTTGTGTAATTTTTAAAGTAAAAAAAAACATTGTTTTTATTAGTGTTTTGAAGTGAGAATACGAAATTTTAATACCAGAGTGAGTTAACAATGTATGAAAAATAGTTGTGTAATTTTTAAAGTAAAAAAAAACATTGTTTTTATTAGTGTTTTGAAGTGAGAATACGAAATTTTAATACCAGAGTGAGTTAACAATGTATGAAAAATAGTTGTGTAATTTTTAAAGTAAAAAAAAACATTGCTTTTATTAGTGTTTTGAAGTGAGAATACGAAATTTTAATACCAGAGTGAGTTAACAATGTATGAAAAATAGTTGTTTAATTTTTAAAGTAAAAAAAAACATTGTTTTTATTAGTGTTTTGAAGTGAGAATACGAAATTTTAATACCAGAGTGAGTTAACAATGTATGAAAAATAGTTGTGTAATTTTTAAAGTAAAAAAAACATTGTTTTTATTAGTGTTTTGAAGTGAGAATACGAAATTTTAATACCAGAGTGAGTTAACAATGTATGAAAAATAGTTGTGTAATTTTTAAAGTAAAAAAAAACATTGTTTTTATTAGTGTTTTGAAGTGAGAATACGAAATTTTAATACCAGAGTGAGTTAACAATGTATGAAAATAGTTGTGTAATTTTTAAAGTAAAAAAAAACATTGTTTTTGATATGTTTTGAAGTGAGAATACGAAATTTTAATACCAGAGTGAGTTAACAATGTATGAAAATAGTTGTGTAATTTTTAAAGTAAAAAAAAACATTGTTTTTATAAGTATTTTGAAGTGAGAATACGAAATTTTAATACCAGAGTGAGTTAACAATGTATGAAAAATAGTTGTGTAATTTTTAAAGTAAAAAAAAACATTGTTTTTATAAGTATTTTGAAGTGAGAATACGAAATTTTAATACCAGAGTGAGTTAACAATGTATGAAAATAGTTGTGTAATTTTTAAAGTAAAAAAAAACATTGTTTTTATTAGTGTTTTGAAGTGAGAATACGAAATTTTAATACCAGAGTGAGTTAACAATGTATGAAAATAGTTGTGTAATTTTTAAAGTAAAAAAAAACATTGTTTTTATAAGTATTTTGAAGTGAGAATACGAAATTTTAATACCAGAGTGAGTTAACAATGTATGAAAAATAGTTGTGTAATTTTTAAAGTAAAAAAAAACATTGTTTTATAAGTGTTTTGAGGTGAGAATACGAAATTTTAATACCAGAGTGAGTTAACAATGTATGAAAAATAGTTGTGTAATTTTTAAAGTAAAAAAAACATTGTTTTTATTAGTGTTTTGAAGTGAGAATACGAAATTTTAATACCAGAGTGAGTTAACAATGTATGAAAATAGTTGTGTAATTTTTAAAGTAAAAAAAAACATTGTTTTTATAAGTATTTTGAAGTGAGAATACGAAATTTTAATACCAGAGTGAGTTAACAATGTATGAAAAATAGTTGTGTAATTTTTAAAGTAAAAAAAAACATTGTTTTTATTAGTGTTTTGAAGTGAGAATACGAAATTTTAATACCAGAGTGAGTTAACAATGTATGAAAATAGTTGTGTAATTTTTAAAGTAAAAAAAAACATTGTTTTATAAGTGTTTTGAAGTGAGAATACGAAATTTTAATACCAGAGTGAGTTAACAATGTATGAAAAATAGTTGTGTAATTTTTAAAGTAAAAAAAAAACATTGTTTTTATAAGTATTTTGAAGTGAGAATACGAAATTTTAATACCAGAGTGAGTTAACAATGTATGAAAAATAGTTGTGTAATTTTTAAAGTAAAAAAAAACATTGTTTTTATTAGTGTTTTGAAGTGAGAATACGAAATTTTAATACCAGAGTGAGTTAACAATGTATGAAAATAGTTGTGTAATTTTTAAAGTAAAAAAAAACATTGTTTTTATAAGTATTTTGAAGTGAGAATACGAAATTTTAATACCAGAGTGAGTTAACAATGTATGAAAATAGTTGTGTAATTTTTAAAGTAAAAAAAAACATTGTTTTTATAAGTATTTTGAAGTGAGAATACGAAATTTTAATACCAGAGTGAGTTAACAATGTATGAAAAATAGTTGTGTAATTTTTAAAGTAAAAAAAACATTGTTTTTATTAGTGTTTTGAAGTGAGAATACGAAATTTTAATACCAGAGTGAGTTAACAATGTATGAAAATAGTTGTGTAATTTTTAAAGTAAAAAAAAACATTGTTTTTATTAGTATTTTGAAAAAGAATACGAAATTTTAATACCAGAGTGAGTTAACAATGTATGAAAATAGTTGTGTAATTTTTAAAGTAAAAAAAAACATTGTTTTTATAAGTATTTTGAAGTGAGAATACGAAATTTTAATACCAGAGTGAGTTAACAATGTATGAAAAATAGTTGTGTAATTTTTAAAGTAAAAAAAAACATTGTTTTATAAGTGTTTTGAGGTGAGAATACGAAATTTTAATACCAGAGTGAGTTAACAATGTATGAAAAATAGTTGTGTAATTTTTAAAGTAAAAAAAACATTGTTTTTATTAGTGTTTTGAAGTGAGAATACGAAATTTTAATACCAGAGTGAGTTAACAATGTATGAAAATAGTTGTGTAATTTTTAAAGTAAAAAAAAACATTGTTTTTATTAGTGTTTTGAAGTGAGAATACGAAATTTTAATACCAGAGTGAGTTAACAATGTATGAAAATAGTTGTGTAATTTTTAAAGTAAAAAAAAACATTGTTTTTATTAGTGTTTTGAAGTGAGAATACGAAATTTTAATACCAGAGTGAGTTAACAATGTATGAAAAATAGTTGTGTAATTTTTAAAGTAAAAAAAAACATTATTTTTATAAGTATTTTGAAGTGAGAATACGAAATTTTAATACCAGAGTGAGTTAACAATGTATGAAAAATAGTTGTGTAATTTTTAAAGTAAAAAAAACATTGTTTTTATTAGTGTTTTGAAGTGAGAATACGAAATTTTAATACCAGAGTGAGTTAACAATGTATGAAAAATAGTTGTGTAATTTTTAAAGTAAAAAAAAACATTGTTTTTGATATGTTTTGAAGTGAGAATACGAAATTTTAATACCAGAGTGAGTTAACCATGTATGAAAAATAGTTGTTTAATTTTTAAAGTAAAAAAAAACATTGTTTTTATTAGTGTTTTGAAGTGAGAATACGAAATTTTAATACCAGAGTGAGTTAACAATGTATGAAAATAGTTGTGTAATTTTTAAAGTAAAAAAAAACATTGTTTTTATTAGTGTTTTGAAGTGAGAATACGAAATTTTAATACCAGAGTGAGTTAACAATGTATGAAAAATAGTTGTGTAATTTTTAAAGTAAAAAAAACATTGTTTTTATTAGTGTTTTGAAGTGAGAATACGAAATTTTAATACCAGAGTGAGTTAACAATGTATGAAAAATAGTTGTGTAATTTTTAAAGTAAAAAAAACATTGTTTTTATTAGTGTTTTGAAGTGAGAATACGAAATTTTAATACCAGAGTGAGTTAACAATGTATGAAAATAGTTGTGTAATTTTTAAAGTAAAAAAAAACATTGTTTTTATAAGTATTTTGAAGTGAGAATACGAAATTTTAATACCAGAGTGAGTTAACAATGTATTAAAAATAGTTGTGTAATTTTTAAAGTAAAAAAAAACATTGTTTTTATAAGTATTTTGAAGTGAGAATACGAAATTTTAATACCAGAGTGAGTTAACAATGTATGAAAATAGTTGTGTAATTTTTAAAGTAAAAAAAAACATTGTTTTTATTAGTGTTTTGAAGTGAGAATACGAAATTTTAATACCAGAGTGAGTTAACAATGTATGAAAATAGTTGTGTAATTTTTAAAGTAAAAAAAAACATTGTTTTTATTAGTGTTTTGAAGTGAGAATACGAAATTTTAATACCAGAGTGAGTTAACAATGTATGAAAAATAGTTGTGTAATTTTTAAAGTAAAAAAAACATTGTTTTTATTAGTGTTTTGAAGTGAGAATACGAAATTTTAATACCAGAGTGAGTTAACAATGTATGAAAATAGTTGTGTAATTTTTAAAGTAAAAAAAAACATTGTTTTTATTAGTGTTTTGAAGTGAGAATACAAATTTTAATACCAGAGTGAGTTAACAATGTATGAAAAATAGTTGTGTAATTTTTAAAGTAAAAAAAACATTGTTTTTATTAGTGTTTTGAAGTGAGAATACGAAATTTTAATACCAGAGTGAGTTAACAATGTATGAAAATAGTTGTGTAATTTTTAAAGTAAAAAAAAACATTGTTTTATAAGTGTTTTGAAGTGAGAATACGAAATTTTAATACCAGAGTGAGTTAACAATGTATGAAAAATAGTTGTGTAATTTTTAAAGTAAAAAAAAACATTGTTTTTATAAGTATTTTGAAGTGAGAATACGAAATTTTAATACCAGAGTGAGTTAACAATGTATGAAAATAGTTGTGTAATTTTTAAAGTAAAAAAAACATTGTTTTTATTAGTGTTTTGAAGTGAGAATACGAAATTTTAATACCAGAGTGAGTTAACAATGTATGAAAAATAGTTGTGTAATTTTTAAAGTAAAAAAAAACATTGTTTTTATTAGTGTTTTGAAGTGAGAATACGAAATTTTAATACCAGAGTGAGTTAACAATGTATGAAAAATAGTTGTGTAATTTTTAAAGTAAAAAAAAACATTGTTTTTGATATGTTTTGAAGTGAGAATACGAAATTTTAATACCAGAGTGAGTTAACAATGTATGAAAAATAGTTGTGTAATTTTTAAAGTAAAAAAAAACATTGTTTTTATTAGTGTTTTGAAGTGAGAATACGAAATTTTAATACCAGAGTGAGTTAACAATGTATGAAAATAGTTGTGTAATTTTTAAAGTAAAAAAAAAACATTGTTTTTATAAGTATTTTGAAGTGAGAATACGAAATTTTAATACCAGAGTGAGTTAACAATGTATGAAAATAGTTGTGTAATTTTTAAAGTAAAAAAAAAACATTGTTTTTATAAGTATTTTGAAGTGAGAATACGAAATTTTAATACCAGAGTGAGTTAACAATGTATGAAAAATAGTTGTGTAATTTTTAAAGTAAAAAAAAAACATATTTTTATAAGTATTTTGAAGTGAGAATACGAAATTTTAATACCAGAGTGAGTTAACAATGTATGAAAATAGTTGTGTAATTTTTAAAGTAAAAAAAAACATTGTTTTTATAAGTATTTTGAAGTGAGAATACGAAATTTTAATACCAGAGTGAGTTAACAATGTATGAAAATAGTTGTGTAATTTTTAAAGTAAAAAAAAACATTGTTTTTATTAGTGTTTTGAAGTGAGAATACGAAATTTTAATACCAGAGTGAGTTAACAATGTATGAAAATAGTTGTGTAATTTTTAAAGTAAAAAAAAACATTGTTTTTATTAGTGTTTTGAAGTGAGAATACGAAATTTTAATACCAGAGTGAGTTAACAATGTATGAAAAATAGTTGTGTAATTTTTAAAGTAAAAAAAACATTGTTTTTATTAGTGTTTTGAAGTGAGAATACGAAATTTTAATACCAGAGTGAGTTAACAATGTATGAAAATAGTTGTGTAATTTTTAAAGTAAAAAAAAACATTGTTTTTATTAGTGTTTTGAAGTGAGAATACGAAATTTTAATACCAGAGTGAGTTAACAATGTATGAAAAATAGTTGTGTAATTTTTAAAGTAAAAAAAACATTGTTTTTATTAGTGTTTTGAAGTGAGAATACGAAATTTTAATAC
>CAMPDV010006833.1:0-16369 GCA_946699065.1 Loxodes magnus
AATATCAGAGTGAGTCAGCAAAGTATGAAAAAAAGTAGTGTAATTTTTGAGGGAAAAAAGCGTAGTTTTATAAGTGTTTTGAAGTGAGAATAATTAATTTTAATATCAAAGGATTCAGCAAAGTATGAAAAAAAGTAGTGTAATTTTTGAGGGAAAAAAGCGTAGTTTTATAAGTGTTTTGAAGTGAGAATAATTAATTTTAATATCAGAGTGAGTCAGCAAAGTATGAAAAAAAGTAGTGTAATTTTTGAGGGAAAAAAGCGTAGTTTTATAAGTGTTTTGAAGTGAGAATAATTAATTTTAATATCAAAGGATTCAGCAAAGTATGAAAAAAAGTAGTGTAATTTTTGAGGGAAAAAAGCGTAGTTTTATAAGTGTTTTGAAGTGAGAATAATTAATTTTAATATCAGAGTGAGTCAGCAAAGTATGAAAAAAAGTAGTGTAATTTTTGAGGGAAAAAAGCGTAGTTTTATAAGTGTTTTGAAGTGAGAATAATTAATTTTAATATCAAAGGATTCAGCAAAGTATGAAAAAAAGTAGTGTATGAGGATTCAGCAAAGTATGAAAAAAAGTAGTGTAATTTTTGAGGGAAAAAAGCGTAGTTTTATAAGTGTTTTGAAGTGAGAATAATTAATTTTAATATCAAAGGATTCAGCAAAGTATGAAAAAAAGTAGTGTAATTTTTGAGGGAAAAAAGCGTAGTTTTATAAGTGTTTTGAAGTGAGAATAATTAATTTTAATATCAAAGGATTCAGCAAAGTATGAAAAAAAGTAGTGTAATTTTTGAGGGAAAAAAGCGTAGTTTTATAAGTGTTTTGAAGTGAGAATAATTAATTTTAATATCAAAGGATTCAGCAAAGTATGAAAAAAAGTAGTGTAATTTTTGAGGGAAAAAAGCGTAGTTTTATAAGTGTTTTGAAGTGAGAATAATTAATTTTAATATCAAAGGATTCAGCAAAGTATGAAAAAAAGTAGTGTAATTTTTGAGGGAAAAAAGCGTAGTTTTATAAGTGTTTTGAAGTGAGAATAATTAATTTTAATATCAGAGTGAGTCAGCAAAGTATGAAAAAAAGTAGTGTAATTTTTGAGGGAAAAAAGCGTAGTTTTATAAGTGTTTTGAAGTGAGAATAATTAATTTTAATATCAAAGGATTCAGCAAAGTATGAAAAAAAGTAGTGTAATTTTTGAGGGAAAAAAGCGTAGTTTTATAAGTGTTTTGAAGTGAGAATAATTAATTTTAATATCAAAGGATTCAGCAAAGTATGAAAAAAAGTAGTGTAATTTTTGAGGGAAAAAAGCGTAGTTTTATAAGTGTTTTGAAGTGAGAATAATTAATTTTAATATCAAAGGATTCAGCAAAGTATGAAAAAAAGTAGTGTAATTTTTGAGGGAAAAAAGCGTAGTTTTATAAGTGTTTTGAAGTGAGAATAATTAATTTTAATATCAGAGTGAGTCAGCAAAGTATGAAAAAAAGTAGTGTAATTTTTGAGGGAAAAAAGCGTAGTTTTATAAGTGTTTTGAAGTGAGAATAATTAATTTTAATATCAGAGTGAGTCAGCAAAGTATGAAAAAAAGTAGTGTAATTTTTGAGGGAAAAAAGCGTAGTTTTATAAGTGTTTTGAAGTGAGAATAATTAATTTTAATATCAAAGGATTCAGCAAAGTATGAAAAAAAGTAGTGTAATTTTTGAGGGAAAAAAGCGTAGTTTTATAAGTGTTTTGAAGTGAGAATAATTAATTTTAATATCAAAGGATTCAGCAAAGTATGAAAAAAAGTAGTGTAATTTTTGAGGGAAAAAAGCGTAGTTTTATAAGTGTTTTGAAGTGAGAATAATTAATTTTAATATCAAAGGATTCAGCAAAGTATGAAAAAAAGTAGTGTAATTTTTGAGGGAAAAAAGCGTAGTTTTATAAGTGTTTTGAAGTGAGAATAATTAATTTTAATATCAGAGTGAGTCAGCAAAGTATGAAAAAAAGTAGTGTAATTTTTGAGGGAAAAAAGCGTAGTTTTATAAGTGTTTTGAAGTGAGAATAATTAATTTTAATATCAAAGGATTCAGCAAAGTATGAAAAAAAGTAGTGTAATTTTTGAGGGAAAAAAGCGTAGTTTTATAAGTGTTTTGAAGTGAGAATAATTAATTTTAATATCAGAGTGAGTCAGCAAAGTATGAAAAAAAGTAGTGTAATTTTTGAGGGAAAAAAGCGTAGTTTTATAAGTGTTTTGAAGTGAGAATAATTAATTTTAATATCAAAGGATTCAGCAAAGTATGAAAAAAAGTAGTGTAATTTTTGAGGGAAAAAAGCGTAGTTTTATAAGTGTTTTGAAGTGAGAATAATTAATTTTAATATCAGAAGTGAGTCAGCAAAGTATGAAAAAAAGTAGTGTAATTTTTGAGGGAAAAAAGCGTAGTTTTATAAGTGTTTTGAAGTGAGAATAATTAATTTTAATATCAAAGGATTCAGCAAAGTATGAAAAAAAGTAGTGTAATTTTTGAGGGAAAAAAGCGTAGTTTTATAAGTGTTTTGAAGTGAGAATAATTAATTTTAATATCAGAGGATTCAGCAAAGTATGAAAAAAAGTACACTGGATGTCTTTGTTGTATAGTACTAGATAATTCTCATTGGAATAGAAAAAAGATTTAAGGTTGCTTTTTTCTCAGAGATTTACACTGGATGTCTGTGTTTGATCGGACTAATTAATTTCTTATTGGAATACAAAAAAGATTTAAATCTGTTTTAAATTATAAAATGCATATTAATCGATTTATATGAAAGTTATAAGTGCAAAAAAAAAAAAATCGAAGTTTAAAAGTAATAGAAAAATGAAAAGTTTAAAATGAGCGGACGATTTTTTCTAAAAATTAAAAAATTAAAAAAAAACTAAAAATGTTGAAGAGAGAGTTTATGAATTATTAATCTAACCAATCAATTTTTTTACGTGATTTTTCCATTGATATTTTCCACAAATTAAGAGAGATTCAAAAGTATTAGTATTCTTTGAAATTATCTTATCAGACCAGAATCTTCAAAATTTTCTTCCATTTATTCTAAATTTATTCTAATGGATTCATTATATCTTGATTTTAATAGTTTGAGTCAATCTTTATCATTATGTCTTTTTAAAACAGTAGAATTCTATTTCTATCTATTACTTTTCCAACTCTTTCATTTTTTTTAGATAGTTTAGCTATCTGTTAGTTTTTTCTGAGGATATCGCAAGTTTCTTTCTACATTTTCTTAGAATTGTTATTAAGTTGCTAAATCATATTTTTATTTTTTTTCCTCTTGATAAATTTTTACTAATTCAAATATGCTCGTTGGATTTTGCTCTATAGTCTTTACCGTTTTTTTCTAATAAGGAAAAATTTTTTAAATATAACCCCATTTTATTTTCTTTTATATATCTTGCAGAAAAATTTTAATGTGACAATCTATTTCTTTTCTTTTAATTACTTGTAGAATTCGTATCAGATTTTCGAATTTGTAATTTCCTCACACTATTTCTTCAAGCCTGAGTTTAAGAAGGCTTATTTTTATTAGTTATTACTGATAATTACGTTCGTGATATTTTCTATTAACTATTCTCTTTCTTCTTTTTATTATCTGTAATCTTCTATTATATGGATTTCATCTGCCTTTCTATAATTGCTGAATTAAAATGCTTCACTCTCTATTAGATTTTTTCTTTCTTTTCATTGTTTATTGTGCTCCATTGCATTTGGCCCGTAGTCTAAATAAGTATCATATTTCCTGTTTTCTGTGTTTGTTGAATCTTTGGAAGTTTGGTATTCCTTATATGAATTGTTCCATTAATTCACTTCTAATTTTTTGCAGGTGATTATATTCTACATTCGTGTAATGGAATTTACATCATTATGGAACTAATTTTCCATCTATTACTTTTCATTTTTCTTGTATTATTATTTCGTTATTGTGTCTGTTTCAAATATAGAGTTATTCCTCTTTGGTAATTGACATAATCATCCATCCAATGTCGATTCTTAGTTTAGGAGCAATTTTCTTCTGAACGTTAACATATGTTATCACATATATTATTGTAGTTTAAGGAAATGCAGTTCATTCTCCAGGATTTCGTTTTATGGGCAAAAAGGTCCATCTATTACAACTCTTAATGATCTAAGATGCATGATTTCCAATTTATTAATTAATTAGTTGAAATATAATATTTTCAATATTCAAGAATAGTGAGACATAGTTGCAATACATATAGTTTAGACTATAAATATTACAAATATGTTGAAAGATAAAAGTTTGTAAATTTCAATCAGTTTCTTCTTGTTCTTTCTCTATCATATATTTTTATTTATTTTCTTTGATGAAATTTTTCTTTTTTTTCTTCTAGAAATTCTTCTAACAACTCATCTTGTAGTTTAAACATTTCAAGACGCTTTTTGAGTAATTTTAAATTAAAATTTTTGATGAATTTGTCTATTTTAGGAATTTTATTTTTTGAAAGATGTTTGCTTATATAGTTTTAGTCATAAAGAATTAGTTTCCTTTTGTCTTTCTCTTTAAGAGCTTTATGACTTTCGAATTCCTCAATAATATCTGCATAATATTAGCATTCAAAAATATTATCAGTTTCATCAAAGTCTTAGCCACATAAGCAAATAATGCTATATCTAACGTTAATGTGGCGATTACTGAGTTTTTATTGAAAATTATAAGAAAAATTTCTTAGTTTATTGATGGAAATAGTCTCTCTAATATAATGTTTATTATATTTGGTGTAAGTAATTTCAGGAAATACACTTTAATTATTTTATATTTAGTCTATAATTCTTTTTGCTGTTGGCATAAGTGTATTTCTAGAGAGACATTCCATTAAGAATTTATGCTTTATTTTTTATTCCTTAAGTTTATAAAAAATACATATTATTCTAAACATGTGACATGTCTCAAAATTATACAAATCGATACATTTTTTTAATATGTTTCTAGTATGGTAAATTAAATTTAGGGCATTTTTCTAATAAAAAAGCAGTTTCTGAGTTTGGATTTTCTTTGCTGTATTATATCAATTTTTAATAAAAGTGCATTAACTTTTGAGTTAAATTATGTGTAAAAAGAAGCCAGTTTAGATCAATAAAGCATGAATCATTGAATGTAAATTCTTAAGATCTAAACGCCTATCTTGAAATAAGTCTTTACGATTTTGCTATTTTGCTTTTTATTCCTTTAATTCCAGAAATAGTAGCTCACGGAGTAATATCACTTCCATATTAAACTTTAGGCAAAATAAAAGTTCTATAAAGAATTTTGAAGCTGAGAGGGGATACTAAAACATATTTAGAAAGTATAACAGTAGCTTTTTAAATAGCTACTCTGTGTTTGGTAGCTACTGCTGTACAATGTAATTTGTAATTTTATTTTATTCCTAACTAATATCCTAAATAGTTAACTTCATCTTTTTAAGCAATTGGAATTCCATTGAGCTTTAGAGTAATAGAAGGTTAGCTATCTTTTCATTTTTTTTTCAAGAATTCTATTACTTCACATTTGGCTACATTAATTGTAAGTTTTACTCAATCAAAAATTGTAGATGTAGCTTGTAATAATTTTTAGGCATTTTTCTAGGAAGAGGATATTTGGATTAATTCATCAGCAAAGGCTCGTACTACGAAAGTTTTAGATAATATTTGAAATCCTAATTTCTTCTGATTATCTTCTAAATATCTTATAACAATATCATAGTATAAAATTGCAAGTACAGATGCATGACTACTTCCTTATAGTAATCCATTGCTATATTTAATTGTTCTTTTAAGATATCCATCAATTATAAACTTAGCATCAACATTATCATAAAATGATTCTAGTGCCATATTAAGTCAAAGGTAACCTAAGTCTTCTAAGATGGTCAAAAAGTAATTTCCTAGATATGCTATCAAACATTTTTTCTACATCTATTAAAGTAGCAATTAATTACTTTTTATGAGATCATCTGCGATGCAAGTCTATAATTTACTAAATAGTTCAAATTTGCTAAGTAGTGGAGCGTTTACGAATAAATCCAAATTAGGCTGGATGTAAAATGTTTCGTTCATAAATATAATGTTAAAATCTTTATGTTAGTGCTTTATCATAAATTTTAAGTAGACAGTTCAATAAAGCGATAGGTCGTCAATTACATCAATTAATTTTGTTTCCCTTTTTGAAAATCGGAAGAATGTTTATTTTTTTCATTGCATTAGGTATTTTAAATGTTCTAAGCATGTTATTAATGAAAATTGTAATAATTTAATGCAAATCTTAATCACCATATTTAATAAGCTCAGCTTTAGACCCTCATTACCTGTAGCTTTATTATTTGCAAGCTAAGATATAATTTTTTTAATTTCAAATCATGTAAAAAGAGGCATTTTTTATAAATGACTTAATTCCTAGTTTAAGATAAAAAATTTATTTCTAAATATTCCATCTATTTTTCTATTTGAGAAGTAAAAATCTATCTTACTTATTTTCGAATGTTTATCAAAAACGTTAGTTTCCCAATTTTCAATAAAATGCTGTTTTTATTTAAAGTTAAAATTCATCTAATTAAGAATTTTAGGGTTTATTAGATTCTAAGTTTGTTTAAACATTATTGAAGCATTTTTGTTAAGATTTTTATGTTTTTCCTTAGCTTTTTATTTTTTTCATTTCCAAAATTTGTGAAGATAATGTTTATAAGATTAAATTTTAAGCTAGTAAAGTTTGATAACTTCTTAATTATGACATCCATACAAAGCTAATGCGTTCTAATATGCAATATTATCTTTTTTTACTTGAACAAATAACATAGTTAAGTAACTTGGCAATTGATAATAGTTTTTTCTTTGATTTTAAGATCCAAGCGCAATCTCAGCATCATAACTAATAAGATCGCAGATGAATTGATACTAATTTTCAACATCTTTTTAACCAAGTTACTAGAATTGATAAAATTATCCAAAAAATAGTTCAATAATAGTTTCTCGTGTTCAGATCCTATAATTTAGAAATTTTAAAGAGTAATCGTTATTGTTAATCTTATTCACTTCTTTTTAAATTATAATTAAATGTAATACTTAGTAGAAAATTATCAATATACAAACCCGAATCTTGGATAACTTTATAGTCAACGAAACATCAGAATTTAAATGTTAATTTGCCAAGAAGTAGTCATTACAATAGCATTAATTATTCACTCTATGAATAAATGTGTTGGACTCTTAATAATTTAAAATTATTAATTCATTTGCTTCTATAAAGTCTAGTAATCTTTAAGTATTATTATTGATTTGTTATGAATTATTACCGTAGTTAGGAATTAAGGCATTAAAGTCGCCACAAAGGATAGTAGGGTTTTGGTCACTATTATTTATGATATTATTAAGGTATTCATATGCAATGTCCTTATAAATATTTTATTTTTCATTTTTAGGCAAATAACATGATGCAATTATTAAATTTCTAACTCTCACGCTTATAAAATGTCCAGGAAGATTTGAGAAATCTAATTCGTTTTAACAAGAATCAAGTTACTTTTTTACTAATAGACATACTCCACCTGCACGAATATTTGCGTTTTAGTAATAGGTACGATATTGCTCTATAACAATTGGGCAATATTTTTATTACTTTCATGTTTCATTTATTGAAAAAATGTCAAATTCATTATCAAGGATGAATTATTATAATGCCACCTGTTTACTAGCTAATGAGCTTATATTTACATGTCCTATTTTTATTTTCTTAGATTCTTGCGCTTCACCAGGGAGTCTTCCCTAATATACGCAAATATATTCAGTCCCTTATGAATCTATTTAAATATGTACCAGTTCTTTTTTATAATCAGGGTGTTAGTGGAAATATTAGATAAATGTAAATTAATTAGATCGAATAAGATTCTAGTAGTTTATTGTCTATTTTAATAACATTTTAGTTACTATTTACGGTTTCATGAGATAATTTTTATTAATCGTTATATACCATCCTTGAATATTGCTCATCTAATATTAGTTCCTCCTTCACGAACCTTGTCTGATAAAGTTTTAGAGTTAAGGAGATTAAAAATTTTATCATAAATAAATAATTTGGATTATAGAGCGCATAGCACTCTCGTTGGTGCGCAGCTCTTTAAATTAATTTTATTTAATGTCGAAAAAAAATTTTATGTCTCTCTGTCCCTGTTTTCCCTTCCTGCAGTACCTGTATTTTTTTCCTTCCAAAGCATAGGATGCAATATGCGATTACGGGTATATTTCCCCGACCTATAATGAAGTTAGTTTCCTCCTGGCATTCAGAGTTCTTCAGCTTGTTACATAGGCTTTCTCTTGTCATTGATTTATCTTTCTCCGATTTATCCTCCGTCTGCGCTTATTTTTTATTTGCCTTGCTGGGCTCCAAGCAACATCCGAAGGAAAGGGCTTTTCACCATATCTATATTTTAATAGTTACAAATTCGATTTTATTTTTTTTAGTCAGTTATTAGTCTTTATAAATTCTTAATGTAAATTAAACTCTACTTTAAATATCCGTTTATATATTTTTTTTTCAGTTGTAATTTCTTCGATTTATTGTGATATTTAATATATTTTTTATGTTTTAAGCTTATTCTATAATATTAAAGTTTTGAATATTTAAGAATCATTTCATGTTTTTTTTTCTAGTTCATTGGGAAGTTATTGTTAAGTTTAATAAGAATATTATTCTTTTTAAAAGATGACGTGGTTATAAGTATAGTATTTTCATACTTATTCTTATAATATTTATGAGTTTTATAAAAGATGTTTTTGATTTTAGCCTATATTTTTTGTTTAATTTATATATATTTTTTTAATATTTATCATCGAATATATGTACAAAGATTCTTTCATAGATCTATTTATTTATAATATGTTTTTGTTGATAGTTATAATTTTTAAAATTTCCATAATAATCTTTATATTAAAAAAAATGGATGTCGGCAGTTGTCAGGAGAACCATTGAACATTTGGTGAATTGTATAATAATAATAATTAATTATAGTGATCCCACCTATCAATAAGGTTCGTCACTTTTTAAAGTTTAATAGTTTTGTTAAAATTTCCATTTCCAGTCTTCTTCTGGGTCTTCTTCTTGAAGCACATATCTATCTGTGCTGTGTTCTCCCTTTTTTATTTTCATAATCTTGCTTCAATCAATCTTCATTCCAAGCATTTGTTCATTTCTTCTTTGTCCTGCTATAATCACGTCTTCTAGAATTTCATGCCCTGCGTACATCTTTCTTCTATAAATTCTTCCTTCCGCAGTGCAATATAGTTTACTTATGGTTCTTCATAGCTTTAAATTTTCTGCTTTCTGTTTTTATTGGAATTAGAAGCAGTTTCTAACTTTGCGTCCTGGTCTCTTGCAGTATCAGCATCGCAGTATTTTCCTATAGGAAATATCTTTTATTGCAGGCTGTTTCTCCACATCCATAGGATCATTCCCCTGTATATTTTGCAAAAATATGCTTTCAGTTAGTTCTGCGAATTAGTCGAATTTTTTCTCTAGCTCTTCTATTTTGTTGTTTCCTGTCTATTTATTTTCATTTTTCATTTATTCTTATTAATTGTACATCAGGTGCTCTATTTTTCTTTCTAGTTCTTGAACTGTTCTTAGGAGGTTGAAATTTTCTTATTACAGCAATTAGAGTGCTTAAAATATATTTTATTCCTCGTAAGATGAATCCTTTTGAGAAGAGGTTTTTTACAAGAAGTTTTCCATTTTTTCCATTATATTTATCGTATACTACATTGCAAGTAATCTCTCATAATAAATGTCACCACAGAAATGGTTGGATAGTTAGGAAGAGATATTGCTAGCTTTCATAAGTATTCTCACAGGATGTATAAACGTTTTACTTCCATGCCTACTGATGATTTAATAATTATGCTTATTTGGACCTTTTATAGAGGATAAGTGCATTTAATTTAAGAGTCGAGATTCATATTTAATAAGAAGATTTCCCATATATTGAAGGTGACGTATCTTATTATGATAATAAAATTATATCATGAAGCATGTAAACATTTTTCTTAATATGAAATATTAATTATAAAAGTGCTGCGCATAAAGGAAGTGCTAATAATTTTTATGTATTTAAATTTTTTTATCTATTTGTATTAAAGTCATTAAATTTTTATCATTATGTTTTGCAATTTAATTTTTTTATAGTATTTAAGATTTTTTTTTTAAATTTAACATTTCCCAGTATTCTTATTTCATTTCTATTTAAAATATTTTATTATTTACATTTACATTTTAGTTTTATTTATATAATTATTTTTTTTTTTTTTAATTCAAAATACTAAATTATTTGTAATTACATTTAAGTTTTTAAATTCTATCTTAAAATTTTTTTTTGTATTTTATTATTTTTATGTTAAATCTTTTTTTTAAATAATAAAAATATTTTATCAATCTTTATTTCAATATAATTAGTTTCTATATACTAAATTTTTTTTAAATCTTTATAAATGGATAGCAATCAGTGTCCAAACTGTAAAAAGCAATTCAATTAAGACAAGAGAATGTACAAATAATTACCATGTGGTTGTAGTTCATGTTTGAAGTGCTTTTAAACAGTATTTCAACTTACTTAAGAAATCAAATGCAAAATACATCATTAAGTTTACAACATAAATCCTGAAGAGTTACAAGGATATCAAGTTTAACTACAATTTCAGTAAGAAGTACAGCAGCAATTTGAAACAATATTTGATCAAATTTAAATCAATGAGTTGTTTAAGTGAATAAAGAATTACCAAGGCAAGAATTAGAAAGAATACAATAAGATAAAGGAAGTTATCTAGAATGTTGCTTAATTTATGCATAATATTTAGGCTCTATCGTTTCATTAGATTTTAAACATTTTATTAGACTAGTTTACTAGTAGTAGCAGTAAAGTTTAAAATTTATTGAATCGTTTAACTGAGCTTCAAGCAGCAAATCAGTTACAATAAGATTAAGCCTAAAGAACGGGTTAATAGTAATATCGTTAACAGTAAAATGGTCAAGCCTAATAATAGTTTTAGTAAATCTTGCGAGAGATAGAAGAGTTAAAGAGAGAACAGAACTAACAATTAGACAGTTAAAACTTAAGAAACAATATCTAGGCATGCATGTTCAATTTTTTCAGATACTTAAATGAGAATGCATAAGATCAGTAATTAACGTTGAATAAAGCTGAGTATTTAGTCTAAAAGTTTTTCAAGAAATTTAAGTTTACAAAAGGACATATTTAGCAATAAATTCCTGTTGTGCAATAGCAAAGTCAGATAAAATCGTAAAATACCGATCTCTAAATTAAAAAAGAAATACAAAATATCCGTTAAGAATATTAAGACCAAGCAATCGATTTTTACTAAAGTCAAGATATCGTTTAGTCTAAAGAATATGCAATCAAGTTAAATATAGCTCAGAAGTAAAGACAAGTTATCGAAGCTAGAACTTTAGTTACTGCAATGGATTAAAAGTTTAATAATCTTTTAAATGATTTCAAATTTGATAACCGAGTAATTGAAGTTTGCTAATAATAAGCAAACTTAATTATATCTCTAATTACAAATCCCCCTAAATAATTTTTTAATAACTAACTATTTTTCAGCAATTAAAATTTCCAAAATACTGACTTTACTAACTCTGATTTATCGGACACCACCTTCACAAATTGTAATTTCTAAAACTCAAATCTCTCATCAACCAATCTAAGAAACACTAAGTTCCTCAACTGTGACCTCTCTAACGCTAACCTCTCATCAATCATCACTGAACACCCTCACATATTCACTGGACACTCAGATCAGTCACTTCGGTTGCCATCTCACCTAACTAATTTAATAGTTTCTGGCTCATTTGACACTACTCTAAGACTCTACAACATAGCCACTGAAGGTACCTGTAAGACCATGAGTGGTCACACTAGTTATGTATATCTGTGGCTATATCCAGTGATTCAGAGTTCATCGTATCGGGAAGTAGAGATAATACGGTGAGACTATGGGACGTCAAGACAGGTACCTGTAAGACCATGAGTGGTCACACTAGTTATGTATATGCTGTGGCTATATCCAGTGATTCAGAGTTCATCGTATCGGGAAGTTAGATTAGACGGTGAGACTATGGGACGTCAAGACAGGTACCTGTAAGACCATGAGTGGTCACACACATTATGTATATCTGTGGCTATATCCAGTGATTCAGAGTTCATCGTATCGGGAAGTGAAGACACTACGGTGAGACTATGGGACGTCAAGACAGGTACCTGTAAGACCATGAGTGGTCACACTAGTTATGTATGATCTGTGGCTATATCCAGTGATTCCACTTACATCATATCTGGATCTTCTGACAAAACAATTCGTTTATGGAACTCAAGACACAATAATGTACCAAAATATTTTCGGGACATACTGATTCTGTCTTATCGGTAATATTCTCGAATAATAACAAGTATATCTTATCAGGATCATATGACAAGTCAATAAGAATATGAAATATCAAAAATGGATAATGTATCTGTGTATTAAATGGTCATACGGACACTGTGGGTAGTTTATCATTATCTAGGGACAACAATTGGTTAGTATCAAGCAATGGATGTATGTGGTTAAGTTTAAACGAATCAAGTGATTACGTCTTCCGAAGATGAAATATAGGAAGGATATTGAATGGAGAATAGACAACTAACTAATAATAGGTAAGTTCAAATTCAACAATAATTATATAGACTGACTGGAGCAAAGTATATGCAGACTATGGATTAAGATTTTAGAACTGCGTAATGGCTAATACTACAATGAGTGTAGAGGACAGATAGAGATACATCAGGTGATCTATTATGGAGTTAAACTATTTAATTTTATATTTAAGAATATTAAAATTTTCTAAGTCTTTATGCTTATTGAGTAATTTTTGCTTATTATTATTATTATAAGTAAAGTCAAATATATTTTAATTTTAAGATTTTTTTTTTCTAAGTCTTTTTTTGAGCTTAGTTATTTCATTTCAGCAAAAGTCAAAATTTATTTTAGATAATAAGTTATAGCAATTTTATTTTTTGTCTTATGTTATAATTTTTTGAGGTATGTACTAGAGTAAAACAATTTAAATTTTCCGGTGTTGAATTTTTTTCAGTACATACTAGAGTAAAAAAAAGTTAAAATTTTTCAAGTGCAATAAAATTTTTTGAGGTATGTACAAGCCAAAATTTTTCTAAATTTTTCAAGTGTTTAGGAATTTTTTGAGTTATGTGTTGGTGCAAAAATTTTCAATTTTTTTATAGTATAGCCTTAGTTTTTTTAGAGTTATGTGTTCGTGAATTTCGTTATTTTAAATTTAGTTACGTTTGTTATAATCTTTTTTAATTATTTGTTAAGTTGCATTGTTTATTTTTTTTTTACGACAGGAAAAATTTTGTGTACTACATAAAGAATGTGAAGCAGATTAAATTTTCATGAGTTAGAAGTCTAAAATGGTAAAAAGTGTGAAAGCCTTTTTTTGCTCAGCGTTTTACACTATAGGGGTGAGTTGGGACGGAACAAGTTGGGGGATTTCGGGATTGGTAAAAGGTCAGAAAGGAATAAAATTTGTAAAGAAAAATTTTAAAGTGTAAAAGGTTTTTGAAAAAAATGTGAATAAAAAAAATTGTGACTATTTTTTTTGATTTTGGTTTTATTTTTTTTGATATTGGTTTTATTTTTTTTGATTTTGGTTTTGAAACTTTTGGATTTGGTTTTGAAAATTTTGGATTTTGGTTTTGAAAACTTTAGATTTTGGTTTTGAAAACTTTTGATTTTGGTATTGAAAACTTTTGATTTGGATTTAAAAATTTTAGATTTAGTTCGTGACAAAAATTTTAAGAATTGGATTTTGCTTTTTTTTTGATTTTTAGAGCTAAATGAAAGGCGAATAAGAGTATTTAAAGCATTAAATCGTGAAAAATTTAATTTTGTTTTTTTGCTCAGCTTTTTACACTGCAAGACTTTCTTCGGACGGAACAAACTGGGGGAAATCGGGATAGATAAAGGTCAGAAAGGAATAAATTTTCAAAAAAAGTTTCAAAATAAAAAAGGGTTTTGAGAAAAATGGAAAAAAAAATTGAGGATAAAATTTTCGATTTTAGTTTCGAAATGTTTTGATTTTGGTTTGTGCTAATTTTTTTTTGAATTGGGATTTGATAATTTTTTAGATTTTGGGTAATAAATAATTTTTATGATTTTTAGAATTATAAATAAGGAGAAAAACGATCATTTTATGCTTTACTCTGTGAAAAATATAAATTTTTTTGCTAAGTCTTTTACAATACAAGACTTTTTTCTGACGGAATAAAATTTTAAATATTCTTAAACTAAAGCATTAAAAAAAATTTATATATGTTTAGTGTATAAACTAAAAATCCGATTTAAACGAAAATGTTTTTAAAATGAAAAATTGAAAATGTAATTCTGATGTAAGAGTTAAGCACTTCAGAATATCTTGAAAGGAACAAAGAAGAAAAGATTTTGGGTTCAAAAAATTAAAAAACATGAAAAAAAATAGATAATAGAAAAATAAAATAAAAAGAAAAAAATTTTAAAAAAATTTCGTGATTTTCAGCCTTCGAAAGCGAAAAAAAAAGCTAAAAAAACCTGCAAAAAGTAAAAAATTATAAAAAAAATTATAAAATAAAAAAAAGTATTTAAAAGGAGTAAATGCAATGAAAAATAAACGAAACCTATTATTTACTATATTAGAAAAGAAAAAAACAAGAAAAGTAAAAAAATTGTTTGTAAGAAAAAAAAATAGGAAAAATGATTTGAGGATAACTAACTAGTTTTGTAATCCGAATAAAAAAAATTCGTAATGTAAAATAAAAGCAAATAAAAAAATAATACAACTAAAATAAGAAAATAAAGAAAAATTTTTTCGAGAGGTACTATAAATATTTAAAAAAAAAAGAACGAAAAAAAAAAAACTTATAAGTAGTATAAATAAAAAAAGTAAGTAAAAAAAAAGAAAGAGCAGATAAAACAAGAAGACTGAAGATATTATATAAATAAAAACAAAAGTAAGAAAAAAAGTCATAAAATCAATAATAATTAGTTATCAAATACTAGAAAAGATATTTTTCATTATATTTCCATGAAAAGTGAAGAAGAAAAGTAAGAAAAAAAGTCATAAAATCAATAATAATTAGTTATCAAATACTAGTAAAAAAGATATTTTTGATTATATTTCCATGAAAAGTGAAGAAGAAAAGTAAGAAAAAAAGTCATAAAATCAATAATAATTAGTTATCAAATACTAGAAAAGATATTTTTGATTATATTTCCATGAAAAGTGAAGAAGAAAAGTAAGAAAAAAAGTCATAAAATCAATAATAATTAGTTATCAAATACTAAAAAAGATATTTTTGATTATATTTCCATGAAAAGTGAAGAAGAAAAGTAAGAAAAAAAGTCATAAAATCAATAATAATTAGTTATCAAATACTAGTAAAAAAGATATTTTTGCTCATATTTCCATGAAAAGTGAAGAAGAAAAGTAAGAAAAAAAGTCATAAAATCAATAATAATTAGTTATCAAATACTAGTAAAAAAGATATTTTTGCTCATATTTCCATGAAAAGTGAAGAAGAAAAGTAAGAAAAAAAGTCATAAAATCAATAATAATTAGTTATCAAATACTAGTAAAAAAGATATTTTTGATTATATTTCCATGAAAAGTGAAGAAGAAAAGTAAGAAAAAAAGTCATAAAATCAATAATAATTAGTTATCAAATACTAGAAAAGATATTTTTGATTATATTTCCATGAAAAGTGAAGAAGAAAAGTAAGAAAAAAAGTCATAAAATCAATAATAATTAGTTATCAAATACTAGTAAAAAAGATATTTTTGATTATATTTCCATGAAAAGTGAAGAAGAAAAGTAAGAAAAAAAGTCATAAAATCAATAATAATTAGTTATCAAATACTAGTAAAAAAGATATTTTTGATTATATTTCCATGAAAAGTGAAGAAGAAAAGTAAGAAAAAAAGTCATAAAATCAATAATAATTAGTTATCAAATACTAGTAAAAAAGATATTTTTGATTATATTTCCATGAAAAGTGAAGAAGAAAAGTAAGAAAAAAAGTCATAAAATCAATAATAATTAGTTATCAAATACTAGTAAAAAAGATATTTTTGCTCATATTTCCATGAAAAGTGAAGAAGAAAAGTAAGAAAAAAAGTCATAAAATCAATAATAATTAGTTATCAAATACTAGTAAAAAAGATATTTTTGCTCATATTTCCATGAAAAGTGAAGAAGAAAAGTAAGAAAAAAAGTCATAAAATCAATAATAATTAGTTATCAAATACTAGTAAAAAAGATATTTTTG